>CM067501.1:45022219-45204719 GCA_034509495.1 Acestrorhynchus altus
TACTTGTTTTATTGTGACTGGAGTCTGACATTGCGCTTATACTGCTTTTATTGAGGGAGAGCTATGCGTGTGTGTGTGTGTACTTAAAAGCCCATTTAACTCTTAGGATCTATCAGCAGGTATATATATATATATATATATATATATATATATATATATATATATATATATATGGTTTAGATTTTAAGTATTTTATGTGGCATTTATTGCACTCTTTCAGAATTTAGGTAATGTTGGTCGAGTTCACATCTCTCTCTCTCTTTTTATAATGGGGGAGAGCTACTCAGAAAGGCAGCAGTAAAATGTCTAATTAGACAGCTTGCCATGATACATCAGCTACTCTCTAAATGGCAGTGAATGTAAAACAGAAGAGGTGGTCTTATTTCACAGTTTGCAGGTACACAACGCAAGACAAACACTGAAAACATGAGTTTTTAATACGTCCTCTTTAAGCAGTCCTCTTTAATTCATTGACCAAAATAAAGGTCCAAAAAAAACAAAGAGGCTGCTCTGTTTTAAGGACATATTAAATGGCATTTGAAATCATCCTCTGTGCTTCAATTCCCAGGTGAAGCACATGATCATCGTCCCCTTTCTACGCGCTGATCCGCTACTTTGAATGGCCAAAGTCATGGTGTGGTGTGAAAGTTCAAATTTAGCATCAGTCAGGGAAATCTGCTGGAATCTCATCGCTTCCGATGATCTGCCACCAATTTCCTCAATTTCACACCACCATCACATTCAGAGACAAAACAAAATGGGAACATTTAGTCTACGAGCACTCACACACACCTGTACACACAAACACACACATACAAAGACACCTCTCTGTTAAGCGCTATAAATCCTTACTTCAATCATATCACACATTCCCATTGCCTGAAGGAGTTCTCCACACACTATCTGATGAACGGTCTCATCAGCACTCCATATAAAAAAAAATAAATTCATGTTCACATGTTCATATTTTAAACTTACAAGTGTTTAAGGGTTTTTCACTTTAAGTTTAAATATAACAATTTTATAGAGGTATCCTTATGGCCACATTATATAATAATAAAAATAATAATAATAATAATAATAATAATAATAATAATAATAATAATAATAATAATAATAATGACGTCATAATAAAATAATAACTAACTAATAATAATAATAATAATAAAAATAATAATGATAATAATGATAATAATAAAATAATAATAATAAAAATAATAATAATAATGATAATAATAATAATAATGATAATAATAATAATAATAATAATAATAATAATAAAAAATAATAATGATAATAATAATAATAATAATGATAATAATAATAAAAAAATGAAAAAATAAATATTAATAATAATAACAATAATAATAATGATAATAATAATAAAAAATAAATAATAATAATAATAATAATAATAATAAAATAATAATGATAATAATAATAGTAATAATAAAATAATAATAATAAATAATATGTATTAATAATAATAATAATGATAATAATAATAATAATGATAATAATAATAATAATAATAAAAATAATAATGATTATAAAATGTGGTAATATTAATAAATAATTAATAATAATAATATAATAATAATAAAAAAATAAATAATAATAATAATAATAATAATAATAATAATAATAATAATGATAATAATAATAAAAAAAATAAATAATAATAATAATAATAATAATAATAATAATAATAATAATAATAATAATAATAATAATAATATATACAGGGCATCCGGAAAGTTACAGACTTATTCCAAAATTAATTACATTTATTTTTTCGATTAAAATTCTACACACAATACCCCACAATGACAAAGTGATAAAAGCTTGTTTAACATTTTTGTAAATTTATTAAAAATAAACCAAAAATATAACACACGAAAGCACGTGAGTCTTTGCCATAACACTCAAAATTGAGCTCAGATCTTATTTCTTCTGATCATCATTCACATGTTTCTGCAGCTTGATTGGGACACCTGTGGTAAATGCAGTTGATTTGACATGATTTGGAAAGTCACACACCTGTTTATATAACGTCCCATAGTAGACAGATCATGTTAGAGCACAATCCAAGCCATGAAGTCTAAGGAGTTGTCTGTAGATCTCAGAAATATGATTGTATCAGGACTCAGATCTGGGGAAGGGTCCAGAAAACATTCTGTATTGAAGGTCCCAATGAGCACAGTGGCCTCCATCATCCGTAACTGGAAGAACCACCAGGACTCTTCAGAGAGCTGAGTGATTGTGGTAGGAGGGAGGTGACCAAGAACCCAACGTTCACTCTGACAGAACTCCAAACATTGCTCCGTGGAGAGCCACTCTCAGCTCATGACAAACAAAACGATTTAACTTTTTGTACTGAATGTGAAGCATCACATGTCTGGAGGAAAGCAGGCACTGCTCATCAGAGACATCCTTGATGATAACCTGCTCCAGAGCGCTCTGGACATCACACTGGGATGAAGATTTATCTTCCAACAGGATAACGACTCTAAGCACAGACTTGAACCTAATTGAACATCTCTGGAGACATCTAAAAATGGCTGTGTATCGACACTCCCCATTCAGACTCATGGAGCATGAGAGGTTCTGCAAAGAAGAATGGGAGACACTTCCCAAAACCAGGTGCCAAGCTTGTAGCATCATGCTCAAAAATACTTGAGGCTGTAATTGCTGCCACAGGTGCAAAGAGTGTGAATACTGATATATGTTATATTTTTGTGTTTTATTTTTAACACATTTGCTAAGATCTTTAACAAACTTTTCTCACTTCGTCATTACATGTAGAATTTTGAGGGGGAAAACGAGCTGAATCCATTTTGGAATAAGGCTGTAACATAACAAAATGTCAAAATGTGCAAAAAGTGAAGCGCTGTGAATAATTTCCAGCTGCACTGTGTGTGTGTGTGTGTGTGTGTGTGTGTGTGTGTGTGCGCGTGCGTGCGTGTGTGCGTGCGTGCATGTGATTCCTTTGTACCTGTACAAAGCCGCACATCACATACTCGTCAAACATGGGCAGACTGGGACGGCTCTCTCTGAAGATGTGTAGAGTGTATATCGTCATGACAACAGGCTCGGCCCCCGATTCATCCATGACCAAAATGTTGATTCGGCTGTTGCCCAGGCCAACCGGGTAGTTTGCCATTCTGAGGAAAACATTAAAAAGTTCTGAGAAACAGAGTGCGCCTAATCTTTCTCTTACACAAGGGCCTATTTACTCCGTGACAGGACAAGGAAGATTATAGTGGCTCAAAAAGCAGGGGCAGGTGAAAAGGCAAACTAATACCCATATTCAAATAAATCTGCATTTACTGTGTCCAAGTAAAAGCAGGAAGCTTAGGCTCTTAATCCCCCCCCCTAAAGTATCTATGGCCCCTTACCTTTCAAATACTCATTAGTGGAGATTGTTTTCATACAATGATCAACTTTAAAAGCATTCTTCCAAAGCAAAGGAACATATTGGAATGTGAGAGGGAACACATCCCCGGTGTCCTACAGTGATTGGTTCTTATGTCTGAGACGCAACTGAAAAGAGGGCCTTTTTGTAGAAGGATATCTCAAATGCACATAAGGTATTTTTAGAGGAAAGAACTGAGAATGATAAATGATTTCATGCACAGAAAGTGCAGTTTTGGTATGAGAATACCTGCTATGCTTCCAGGCATTGGTGCATATCTCAGTATTACATCTGACATATCCAGTTAATCCTTTTCACTGAGTAGAGAATCAAAGACCACATGTCCTGAAAAGGGGCATGTTATTGTGAACTGTAACAGAGCTTAATGGAAAGTGGTCAGGGACTTAGTGTGTGTTTATGTGCGTGTGTGTGGTAAGAAGGCATGGGAAAGCAATTCTAGAAATAAATCTAATAAATCAATCACAAGCCAACAGCAGTGTGAGCTGACACATCAGAGGTAGAGACTGATTAGTGCAAGAAATCTGGAACATTACCAGGCTAGGTCATTGTTCATTGTTCCAGTGGTGAGGTATGCGTGGGTGTCCGTGTCTGTGTCTAAGCATTTATTCGGTGGTTGCATGACTTGGCACAAATACACATGTAACTAATGAATGCTTACATTTGGAAAAGTTGAACAACTTGGAGAAGTTACATTTTAAGCAAGGCTCCTCAAATGCTGGCTTATACCTGGGTCCTCCGTGTTCGTCTAAGTGAACGTGGCACTGCTCACTCGCTGGTTCCGGTCTGATCCTTATTGTGATTATATCGAATGGAATGTCTGCCCGGTACTCCTTCACCCAGGGGTTAAAGACTGGAGTCAGAACCAGAGGAGGATCCATGTACAGCTGTCGGAGATGGGGATTCAAACACCTCTCTATGGACCAACAGGATCACTTCAATCAGACAACTGCCAACAGTGCCAATGTTAAATACTAGTGTTGTGTAACAGCTAATTCACTATGTCCAGAAGAAGGTTTATGAACATTCATTACCTGGATTGGTTGTATTTGAAGGCCAGTTTTGTTGTCCCAGATTGGTTTGGACATCCCTGTGGGAAAAGATGTCCATATTTTTTCATATTTAACAGAGGAAAACCCCTCGATTAAACGTAGCTCTCCCTCCATAAAAGCTGTATAAGCACAATGTCAGATTCCAGTCACGTTAAAACAAGTGGCTTTAACTATGCACGCACACACACACACACACACACACACACACACACACACACACACAGGGAGAGAGTGCGGTGGCCTCGGTTTGCTTAAGTGTTCTCATTTGTTTGATTGGGCTGGGAAGGCCTAGATGTGATAATGGCCCTTGTAGAATCTGTTTTCCACTTCTGAAAAATGCCCCGAGATTGAGGGGTTGTTGTGCAATGTGCTGAAACAGCCAACATTCACCCCGTACGCCAGCATAGATTTTTTTGCCCTTGGAACTCTGTCTCTGTCTCTGTTTCTCTCTCGCTCTCTCTCTCTCTCTCTCTCTCTCTCACACACACACACACACACACACATTTATCATCAGGCATTATGGTAGCAGCAGGGAATTCATTTCTCTAATAATTCTAATCATTAAACTAACATAAGGACCAGCGAGTCACTCTAGATCCAGCAGCAGGAAGAATTTGGTTCTTGTCTCTGGCTACACATCTGGACAGATGGCTTAGATGTATCAACTCATTTCTCAATAAAAAGCTAGACGAGTGATTTAGGGAAATTTACTTGTGTTTCTTAGACTCACGATGAAGAGTGAGAGATTTTATTCTTACTTTAATAACGGATTTTGCTGCTTTGCATTAAATTCAAAGCAGACTTATTCCACATTTTATTTGCTGTACGTGTCATTCCATTTCCCCCTTGTTACATTTATTTGTTATAAAAGCCATTTTTAAGGCTTTATCTCAAATGGATGTGCACGAGTGGAACTCACTCTTCATTCCCTCTCAGATGTAAAATGGCTTACATACACTGTGTCTCCAAATGCTTGTGGAAACTCCTTGTAATGAATACATTCAGCTACTTTAAGATGCACCCATTGCTGACAGAAACGCAAATGCACACACAGCTTGTCTAGTCCCTGTAGAGAACATAGAATGGGCCTCTCTGCAACAGATAAACATGAACCTATTGGCACTGTGCTTAATACCATGTGGGGGTAGATGGATTTTAAGCCCCCAGCACTGAGCTGTGGAGCAGTGGAACTGTGCTCTGTGGAATGGGCTCCATCCAATACTTTGGGAACGAATCAAAATCTAGTAAAAACACACTTTTGTCCATATCGTGTATAAAAATGAATATGAACTAAATCCCCAAAAACAATACTCTGGAATTAAATCCCGGGTGTTACCTCTCAGCGTGGTTCTTCTTTATGTAGAAGGAGCTGAGCTGCTCAAGCAGCACTGATAGACTTGGTCCTTTCCCATTATCCTTTGCAATGGGGAACCTCTGAATGAGATCATGCTGGAGATTGGAGAAATGAGACGATCTGGGGTGTAGCTGCCAAGACACACACACGCACACAAAGACAAAATACCATAACACATTTCATCACTAGTTCCAGCTCCTCATTAAAATGGGGTAACAAAGAGGGGAAAGAATCTGTGCAACAATCACAAGCACATGTATTTAATATAGTAGTGGAGTACACTGTCAGCACTGATACCCACAAAATTCAATATGTTTAATTGAATTAAATTCAAGTCTGACTAATAAGCAAGATATCTAGGTCTAGATCTATAAGCACCAAGTTAAATGACAAGTGACATACCAAATAGAAGTTGCTGGGTGTGTTCAGCTGCTGATGAAACTGAAGCAGTAACTGCATTTCGTCTGGGGGCATGCACAAATCATTGGGCCATTCACAGCCACTGTACTGCAGGAAGATGGAAATGGAGTGCAACGTGTGTGTGCAGGTTGTACACATGACACAGTTCATCAATCAAGGATTATGAAGGATGTGCAACCCCTTAAAATGGCTGCAACCATTGGGTCAGGACTTTATTCCCTCTCAAGAATGATATGGTCAGTTTGTATTCCCTCACATTTAGCGCTGAAAGAACTTTAGAAGGTAAATGAACTTATTTTATTATATTATAATATAATATTATAATATATATTATTTTATTAATCACAAGAACATACTCATTCATTTCTGATATCAAATACTGTATATGCTTTACAGTGCCAGCACCTATAGTAGCATGCCATACGTATACGACTCCTACAGTTACACTTTATGTCACATTGATCAACACGAGAGTATCCGTAATCTTCCAGTTCACTGTGTTTAACACTCAGCCTGAATGCTCTAAATATGTCTTTACCTTGAGTTCAGCTGCATCCTGCGCTTTGTGAGGTGATCCACTATCATGCCTGCATGCTGGAAACAGCAGTCTCAGCATGTCTTCCAATACATACTCTTTGGTGACCTGTCCGTCAAAGTTCGGGTCCTTCATGCTGTCAAAGTGTAAGTCAGTCCGCAGCTGAGAAGAGTGAGAAGGGAGTGAAAAGAGTGGAGTGAATGAATGGAGCTGTGCTGCCATCTAGCTTCCAAAGGGGGTGAGAGCACTTTTCTTTTCAACAGAGTGAAGACAAAGGTAGACAAAGCAGTGTAGGTGTGTTCACCAATATTCACAAAAATAAAAGACAATTGAAAGATATTTCAATTTTTATGCATTATAGTAAGAAGAAATCACAAACTTTACAATAATCTACGATGAGTGAATGTACAGTATGATATACGATAAAGTAGTTGTGTGTGTATCCTTATAAGTGAAAGGTGTCCAGTCTTACTTTAACCACCACAGGATGCATGGAAGAGTTGTAGTGCAACGTGAAGGTCATTAGCTGAAAGCACAATTGACACCTACAGCAAAAAAAAATTATAAAATTCAGGCACAGTCATACGGACTGCTGGTTTGGCCACAAATCCTAAACTCCATTACCCCACATTGTAGTTAATCAGTCAAGACTTCGGCATGTTTCGGCAGACTTCAGCAGTTTGCTTTGTCAATTTTAGTTTCAGCTAACAAATAGTATTGGAAGCTCATACCACTCCTATACGGTTGTGAAACTACATGCCTAAATCATCAAACGCTTACTGAAAATCCTACAAAGTTGTTCATCAACCTTAAAATTGTTTAAAACGTGTTTCTTGACTGTATGTCTTGGCTGATTAACTCCACATTTGTCTGTACACACATGTGCAACAGGTACCTGGGTGGTGAGCTGGTCTCTGCTGTTGCTAGAGCAGCAGCGGTCAGAACCTTACTGATGACTTGCTTCATTAGATCAAATGCCTGGAGAGCCCCTGTGTGGCCCATCCTCTTGCTGAAGAATCCCAACAGCTGAAACACACAAAACCACAACACTGAGTACTCAAGAATTGTTGCTTTTTTACCAGCAGGAGGCAACGTACTTCAATTTTCACAAAGATTTAGGGTCAACACCCGATAAAAACCTACAAAATGATGATCCCAATCCAAATGTTGTAGCTTAAAAAGTATGTAAAAAAGCAAGACAAATGCACTAAATAAGCTAAAACATATCTTTTATATAATATATATATACATATATATATATATATATATATATATATATATATATATATATATGTAGAGAGAGAGAGAGAGAGAGAGAGAGATAACTGTCATTAAACATATAAACTACAACACATCTATATATGCAATATATGCATGAACATGTATACATTGTTAAAGTATTGTTATTTTCAGAAGGTGCTGAGTTACTCTTCATGTCTTCATCTGAGATGTAAAAAGTAAAAGGATTTGAGTGAATTTGACCATGTTTTGAAAAAAAAACATTTGTGCTTTTTTTTTCTTAATGTTTCAGAAATGCTTTTGGAAATTGATCATCTAGAGTGCTTTTGAGTTCAAAATGCAATAATTCTGATTACTTATTTGTAATGATTAGATTGACAAAGATATTCATAATATTCTTAAAAATACTTGACAGTGGTCCAAATATAAAAACAACAACCCGAATGTCCTTTATTATTTTTATGTATGTATTTATCAGTATTATCCTCTTTCAGGACATTTATTCTGAAATGTTAACACTAAGCAAACTAAGACAGCCTATAGCCCCTCCTTTCTTATTTTTATTTATCCCCAATAAATAAAAATATTAATTTATCCCCTATATTTGGGTCAGTGACGTCACTGGCCCCATTCCCTCCCACTGATCAGTAGGAGTCTGCATGCAGGTCCAGCATGTGGACATGGATAGAGCAGTAAACATGCACTGGATTTACACTGGGATGTAATTTAGTTGGAAACAAGTGAAAGCTGGATTACTCACTAATAATACAATAATGAGATGGAGTTGTAGTTTATTATGATATGTTTAATGTGATACGATGCCTTGAAAACAGCATTTTACTTCCTGCTAAGTGCAGCTCTCTGGTTCTAAGAGTTAAGAAAATATAACCATTGTAGCTGTTCGGATGACTCTGAGTATTTATATGGTTAAATTTCAAATAAGCCTCTCTTGAATTAGTCCTAAATTATAATTTATACAATGAAAACCAAGGATGTTAATTCCATTACACTGTCACTGTCAGCAAACAGCAAACAAATCCTCAATTTCATCATGAAACATTAACATAACATAAAAGAGAGTATAGGCTGAAGACTAACAACAAATGACAATCATCTTCTTTATTAGAGACTGTAGCCTGTCTGGTGATGCATTCTGAGCCCATCATTGTCTGTCACACTCTAGAATAAAGATAATGTGTATAAAAACTCCTGGAATACTGTACAGACCAGCTCCACACAGTAGTGCCTCTCTAAAAATGTATTAATGTGGAAAACGTTTTTTCAAAAAAGGTCACTTTTTTTTTGTTACACATAAAGTAATTTTTTGTTTTACTTTTGACTCTGAAAACCAGAACACAGAATCTCAAAACCATTTAACTTCATTTTAACTTAATGTTTTTTTGGGGTTTTTTTTTGCACAATGTTCCATTTTTGAGGCTCACTGGTATAGTAAACACAACCTGTGTCAAACCGTGAAACTGTGAAACTGAAAAACTGTGCAACAGATGCCTTCAGTCACAATTAGGAGTAGAAACATGCACACTTGCACCTGGAGATGTTCCAATGCATTGTCCAGAATGGATATTCTAGCAATTATCATAATTTAAGTAACTGCGTTGTTTAAATACCTGAGATTTGCGACCAACCAGCACCAATAAACAACCCACTGCAACACGTTCATGCCATGCACAACACTCCTTTCATCTTACAGCTCTAGTTTCATTAGTAGATTCTGTAACAACATGGATACAGTTAGCATTAATTCAGCACAATATACGAACATCAAATTATGATTCCAGTACTGTTCCAGTATGAATCAGAGGCTGAGCTTAGTGTCCATTCACATCGTGCAGGAACAGCCTCTATTTTTCTGGGTAGGTTTGCACTTTCAACCACAGCAGCATTAGTGAGCTCAGGTACTGATATTGGATGCAGTCCCCTGCAACTACACTACTTCACAGCCCAATGTTGGGGGGCATTTAAACCCCATAACCCTATAAACCCAGTAAGTACTTAATATCACAGCACAGTCAATAATACCCTGTACTTTCGTGTTATTTTTGTCACCTGGACGCTTCAGATATACATGCCTGAGTGAACCTGCAGGAGGAATGCAGTGCTGGAGGAGAAACCACTCAGTTGCACATTTTGCTGTATGAAAGCAAACATCTGTAAGCACAGCCTGCTGGTAATAGCACAACTTTCCCAGCAGGTGGAAGCAGTGTGTGGAGAATTGGTTTTTGAGTTTCAAATGAGATGCGGATGAGATGTGCCGGCTCTGCATTGTTCTCCCACGCACTGACTAATGAGTGCTGTGTGTCCTCAGCGTGGTCAATAATACACAAATAAACAAGCACACATGCATAATATTACATCTGCAGGAACGAACACATACACACACACAGACACACACACACACACACACACACCCACACACCACAATAAACTCACACAAACACATATGGATTCTTTTAATGTGAAAAAAGTAATTTGTTTTTAACACTTTTAACATGTTGCCCCTCCTCCTTCCCCTCTACATGTGGCTTCCACCTGTTTACTGGCTTCATCTGAGTGAAGCCTCTCAAACACATTGAAATATGGCTCCCTCTCTTTCTCTCTACCTCTCACTCTATGATGAGAGCAGAGTTACAAAGCAATAAAAACATAATGAGCACCACATGGCAAGTGTTAACTCGGTCCAGAAGCACAGCGTCTTTCCTACTGCTGTCCCGTTTCTATTGACTTTCAGCTCTTTTCAGGTCAGTTTCAGAGCTTAAACGGATATAAATGAGATATAAAGTATTTCCTTAAGGGTCTGTACGGAAACCCTTACCGCCCACCCAGATACATGGATGTTCTTCAGGAAAAAGTAAAGCAAAAGCCATTTTCCAAGCTACTAGCTGACGGCAGCAAGGTGATCGCTATAAGATTCATTTTGTAAAGAAATAAAAAAGGACTAAAAACTAAAAAAGACAAACTGCAAGGACATTTCCATTGAAAGCAGAGCTGGGGAAGTTTTGAGCCCTTAGTGTAAACAGTCTGCTGAACAGACCCATCTGAGACGTTTTTCAGTGGCGTAAAATTCAAATGAGATCCCTATAAAACATATACGGGATTTAAAGGAAATATGTAAAAGAAATATGCCATCCAAATGTAAAACATTTCTAATAGTTATAAATATAAATTTATATATTATATAACTGAGGTGGATAGCACTGTTGCCTCACAGCAAGAAGGACCTGGGTTCGATCCCCGGGTGGGGCGACCTGGGAAGTTTCTGTGTGGAGTTTGCATGTTCTCCCTGTGTTTGCGTGGGTTTCCTCCAGGTACTCTGGTTTCCCCCACAGTCCAAAGACATGCATGATAGGTGAATTAGTGACTCTAAAGTGGCCCTTAGTGTGTGGATGTGTGTGTGTGCCCTATGATGGATTAGCGCCCTGTCTAGGGTTGTTTCCCACCCTTGCGCTCAGAGTTGCCGGCTGGGCACCGGCTCACCCGTGACCCTATTCAGGAATAAGTGGTTCAGAAAATGGATGGATGATATAACTCTTATAAATATAATATTCTTTTCAAAGGGTTGACTTTCTGAAAATAAAAATCTTCAGTGCAAATAAAATGCAGTGACTGTATAAAGAATGTCTTCATTGTACTGATCCTGGTCGTGGTACTGATGCAGCAGGATTGTGAATGATATGGATGAGGAGGTTACTTCACCTTCGTAACATAGCTGTATTTATCCAGGTGAGTCTTGACCAGACCTGTTCGATGAAGAAACGCAGTGAGGGGCATTGCTGACGTCACCAAGACATACACATTTATCACTGCAACTGGGCCCTGACTGACCAAGGAGCTGGGTTGGATGGAGATGTTCCTAAAAGGCAGAAAAAGCAAAATGTGTGAAACACAGATCGTTTTTTAAAGGAAATAAAATCATGTGTCACTTCAAACGACAAGAGATGCACTGATATGGGACTTGTGGGCCTATACTGGACATTTTATGCAAATACAAATGCATAATGTAGAATTTAAGTAAGCTAGAGCCAGTGCTGCTGTCGAGAACTAAAGTCAATTGAATTCATTTTAATGAATTATCTTACCCTAGAATGGGAAACAGTATTTACTGGCATTGTTGAAAAATCAGCATTTGATACATGGAACCTCAAACAGTGTTGTCTTTTTACTGAAAAGAGAAAGATGCATGACCAAAGCCTCAAGATTGTTATATAACAGTCTTGGCTCATTTTATTCATGCCCCCAAAATCATGACACTGTAAAACACGGCAGATAATGTCAGGACAAGAAGCACATCACCTTCAGACTCTGAAATCCAAACCAGGCCTCATGATTGTAGATTTTAGGAAGCCAGATAAGGAAGTGGGAATCTACACTAGGCTAAAAACTAAGCCTAGATGGCCAGATTTTACCTTTTATTTCCTGCTAAGTCCTTTTTCTTTGAAACAAACTGGACGACTTCACACTAGAATTAACAACTCATCAGCAGGATATCTCATGTAAGGAAGTCAAACCTGGGGAAGCAAGCAGATGCTAGGTCAGGAGTGTCCAATCTTATCTACAGACCTGCAGCCACACTGGACCTTTGCTGGTAAGATTGGACACACCGCTGTGCTAGGTGAGTGCAATGCTGTGACCAGAGCTTACCATTTTGTTCATGAGTCCAACATAAATGGAAAATTAGTGTATTTTGTTGCAGAATCACAGGGCAGTAAATTTCTAGCATGGGTATTATTCTCTCCTGTATATTTCATGTACATAAATAAACATATGTATATAAATAAATAATACATGTATGTTTTTATTTATCTATGTACATACTTTGTATGGGACGTTCTCATTATGAGGTTAAAACAATCTCACCAGTCTTCACTTCCTCCATGTTCCGGTCTGGAAGGGGCACAGGCAGATGGAATAATGGGTAGTGGTACTCCTAAAAATGTGGAAAACAGAAAGGGGGACAGGTCAGCCAAACTCATAATGTTTGAGGAAGACACTAATACCATCGTCCAGCCTGCTGGCTACGGAAACAGAGCCACCCACGGGCAGGCGCAGGAGACAGAACTACTACACGAACACTTGGAGTGATTCGAAATATTTGGTCTTTTTATTAGCAACCGTGCAAAAAATGTGGGTGAATTCGTGTGCAGAGCTTGCTTATGTGTAGTGTGTATGCATAGTGTGTGTTTCCATCAGCACATGCCTTGCTCGTCATATTTTGGGGGTGTGTGCGATAGCCCTGGCACTGCTGTGCTAATAAACATTCCTTTCAAGTTCAGATACAGTGGCGACACACCACACACCTCTCTAATCACACGGATCACATATAAACACATACGCTCCCAAGATATACACCTCTGTTGGTATGCTGACACCCCAGGCAACACAGAGTTCCCTTTACACAGCCATGGCTGTCACTATTCACTGCAGAAATTGAGATATTTTTCCAAGAATCATTCCGATCATTCCAATAATTTATCAGAAATTATGCATAATGCTTGATGGTCTTTCAGAATGGCTGCTGAGTGACAGGGTGCACTGTAAATGAGACCTAACGACTCAGATTTACACTTTATAATTCAGGTTTCCAAAACAGTAAAAATAGCAGTACATCTGGAAAAGAAAATCTTACAATGGACTATGTTGCATAACAACACCCTGCTTATATAAAATATGTCAACAAAATACAGCATATTATACACTATATATTATACACTCATTACACTATAGTTGGATCCAGAAAGAAGTGTCAGACTGTGATGCTATTCGGAGGAAACATACATTTCAATAAGTAATAAAAAATGTAGACTGATATGGGCAATATTTATTGAGCTACACATAGAAATAGTGTCTCAGCATGAGATCTCAGTATGGAGCTGAAGAGGCTCCTAATGGTGTCAAGGGAGAATCCATCCCATGCAGCTTGAATATTGCCACTCAGTCCTGCAGATTTTATGGGGGGTGGGGGTGGGGGGTGGGGGGGAGTGTTGATAGTGCATTCAATAGCATCCCACAGCAGCATGCAGACGGTGTTGTCCTGCTGAAATAGCACAACCAAGTGTGCGATCACAGCCACTGGTTGTGAGCAGGGCCACTGTTTGCAGGACATTGTTAACCTAAAGTTGGACTGTCAATGTGCTTGTAATGAAGACCATCTGGTATCCTACAAAACTGCACCCCATGGACCACGACACCAGGTATTCTGAACGTGTGACGTGACAAGATCTTGCCGCTGACCAGTGCCTCCACACACAGATTCGTTGGTGGTGTCCACCGAGACAAATTCACTGAAGATGACCCTTACTATAGTACAATGCCATATACTGATCCCAGTCCTCATGTTATTCCACCAAAACCAAGCTAAACTAAGGCTGGACGCTGAGCTCAGCCTGGAAAAAGCTGCAGCAGAATTTCATGTGAAGCTCATTAATACATTCATACGCTGCACTTTTCCCACAGACCTCACTCACTCCTCGGGAACGAGCCCAACACTGAATCCACATTCAGTACAGTCAGTGACCCTATACATAACCTGGGTGTTTGTGTGTGTTCCATGCCTCCAGATGTAATCATGACAAGAACCCAACCTTTCCCAGCAGCCCCTCAAATGCCGAGATTCAATCGGCCGTCAAAGTTTGTGTGGGCGGCGAGCCAATGGGAAAGACAATATTGCTCCAGAACCGAAGACAAAGCCCCTCTTTTATGAAGAGCCACAGCTACGTGGCAGTGGGTCAAAATCAATCACTATTGTTTCAAAGAGGACGATTGCACTTATCTTCATTGGGTGGTGATGACCATAACTGGCCTGAAGAAGCGAATGCAAATAAGCATTATCGTCTTCAAAGACCTTTGCCGAATGCCGACCTTTCTCTGGCCCTTCAGGCTATTCATAAGAAAAGACGAGTCATTTTGTTGTAACGGCATTATGAGCCCAAACTAACGAGCCATTACTGAGATTATGCAGTATGTGAAGTGTATATTTACCCTCTTAAACAGTTACAGCAGGGAGCCCGTCTTGGCAAATATCACCTAAGACGCTGACCTTTCTCAGTAATTACAAGGAGAGCGGAGAGCTGGGACACTGTCTGCTTTCATGAGTCAGCCAAGCAAATGCTTAATTGGAAGAGTGCGACTGTGGCAGGCAGACACACACACACACACTGTTTAAATGAAGCTCTTTCTTAATTAAGAGTGATGTATTAAATGCTCAGTGATTCTTTTATTAACTCTTCTCCATTTACTCCAAGCTGATGTTTCAGCTTGCTTCAAAGTATGAGGCCTTCAGCACAACAGCAGACAATTCCACATTTCTCTAGAGTTAAATATGTACGTAGTAGAGCTGTAAAAATGACTATTTTCATAGTCAAATAATCTAATAATGTAGACGAATAATCGATTTTCAGATTATGGCTCAATTACCAAATACCTATAAGGTACCTTTCAGCTTTTAAATTTAACTTGCGGTTGATTTATGCATTTTCTATTTAACAATTGGGACAATAAATATAATTATTCTTAATCATTCTTTACTGAACATTCCTGCTAATAATGTTTGAGATCAGTAAAAAAGGGAGACAAATCTGAGACAAAAAGAACAATTTTTGATGGGGACACTTTGTTGTTCACACTGTAGGAATAACGTGGCTGTATGTGTCTTTAACTATGATTGTGGTTTGAGTGAATTCATTTCAGTGTTTCTTCCAGAAACATTCTACTCTGTTTACACCAGTGCCAGATACAAAGGGACGGCATAAAGGATGTCTTCAGGTAACGATGCAATAAATTGGCTGTGTCCACATCTGTCCAGTCCTATCTGTGTTCCTTGATTTGTATCCTGCGTCCTCATTAAATGTTGAACAATCTGTGAAGTATCTTTCGTTAATCAAACTACTACAAAAACTGTTATTCGGAATCATATGTAATAACATATCAGGTCGTTAATGTTTTAATATTCGTGCAGTCCCCATGAAGAGAAGCTGTGAAGGAAACCTACCTGACAACCGGCTGTCCGTCAGAAACCGGCAGACTCCGCCCATGTCCAAAAAAGCTCCAACAAACGACGGTATAATGTTGACCTGGGGAAACATATGACCCAGTACAGTTCTGTGAGTTCCCAAAGACATCTGCAAGTCAAGGCTATAACTTTAAATAACTTTTAAGAGTCTGGTATATTTTACAGCATAATTCTGACGGTGAACAACAGTTGCACATGGACTATTATTAGCTCTTGAGAATAATAAAGGGACTGCTTTTAAGTTGACATGGCTACTTTTATCAAAGACCAGACGACATCAATGGTTCTGGAAGGACATACATTGGCTTGGTTATGGTGGCACGTTAAATACATGCTGGCAGAGTTATGAATGTTGATGGAGTTCAGGCTTTATTTGGAGACTAAGCCAGGCTCTCAGCATGAGGAAAAGCTGTCTCTGCACTGGGTTTGGGCCTCTCTGCCTTCTATAAATATTTTTGCCTCTGAATCTCTTGTCCAGATCTGATTTCACATCCGTTTCTAACCACAACATACAGGAAGAAGAGCATGTTTCCACAAACTCCTTTGTATCCACACAACACTAGTGTGATTAAGCCACTCTAAACTGCAAAACAGCATTTTATTAATTATCTTAATTAAGCGGTTTATTAAGTAGTCAAAGCAACATGAAGTGTACGAGAAGTCAGACGTACCCTCTGGTAAGACTGTGGATGGGCCAAGTTGATTTTTCGAAGGCAACTTTTTTCAGAGCCTTTCAGACATATCAGCAGAGTCCATTCCCAGCCATCTGTGAAAGAGAGCCAGTTGGAGAGAGAGAATGAAGACAATTTTAACAATGTCCAGCCTTAGAGAGCAGTCTGGCCATTAAAGCTGGTCGGCACAGACAGAGCTGGTTACACACAGGGGCCCAACTGTGCTCTCTCCCTGTCAGCCTGCAGTCGTGGAGAAGAAGTTGCGGTTTAAGATCGAGCACCCAAACAAAAACTATAAATGTGTTATATAGACAAATCAGAAACATCTCCCTTGAGTTTCTACACTGAAGAAACGCTGACAAACACCATGACATGCAGCCAGATTTGTGGTCGCGCATTATGTGGTATGTGGTAGTTCAGTGTTTTATTCGACAGTAACTCTACTGTCTTTCTTTGTCTTTACATTCCCATGTTTACTGTAACTGATTTGCTTGTAAAAGTGCAAAAATCATTTCAGAAAAGCATTACTGACTGAATTACAATTCTCTCACACTCTCAAACACTGAAACATACACACGAACACATACAACCACCCACATACTATCCCAAAACAAAGATAATAGTGCACACTTCCAAACACAACCACATGTACACATAAAATTATGCTAAACACAATTTGCAGGTATCTTTGCTTTAAATGCCTAAAACTTAGTTTAAAAGTTAGTTTAAAAGTAATAAAATACTTAATGAAACAGAAAAATCAGAAATAACATAACTAAGGAAAAGATTAGTTTTAAACTTGGGTTTAAAAGCAATAAATTGGGACTTTCTCAGAGCCTCAATCGAGTTATTCCACAATTTCAGAAAAACTAACCTAAGCTAGTGCACATGTTCAATGTGTTTTAAAAGCATGTCAAAATAAATATTAGTATATGGTTTAATTTAGTGATTAAAATGTAAAAATGGAGACTTGACCATAAAACTAAAGGTTTGTATTGCCCTTAAAAACGATAACAAAATGGACTGTACTGTACAATCGCATAGAAACTGGCATAGGATGAAAAGATACAAAGAGAAAATGAAAGACATTTTCATTTCTGCCCACTTATATGTACTAATAAGACACAATAGAATCCAGCTTTCCTAATGTAGAGCCATGAAATAACTGCAGATGGTAGAAAAGAAAATGATCTGTCGTTTCAAGACATCAAAGGCAGAGATCAAGTTCTTCTTACCCATAAACTTAAGTTTTCATTCCCTCAAATTAAAGCAGGGCCTCAGGTCCCTAATTAGCCTGCTACAGTGGACCTTTAATAGGGACGAAAAGCCAAATACAGGGTCACCCAAAATTCAGCCCAAGCAGCTTTACCACAGAGCCAGTTTCCACTGCAACACAGTGGCCAAGACACATTCTTAAAGCATCACAGGGAGGGAAAAAAAAAAAAAAGCAAAAAAAACTTTCCAATCGATTCTGCAATCACTTCCAAAGCTCAGGGAGGGACTCTGTTGAGCATGTGCTTCGAGAAGCATGTGGAAATGTGCTGTATTGAGCAAGAGGCGTGTGTGTCTGTGTGTGAGAGAGACAAAAAGAGACTAAACGTAACAGGGCCACATCTGGGAGCTATTGTGGTGGTCAGCAGAGCTGGAGGAAATGGGCTGGTGTGCGTTTGGCACCGAGGTCTGTGCACCACCCCATCCTGAATGACAGGAAGCAAACGCATTGCGGGAAATTAGCCCTCTATTTTGCCTTCCTTACAAATCACAAAAACAAAAATCTACTTCATCTGGAAGCTGTTTCCATCTTTTAGCCTCAAGAATTCAGCAACATTGCTGGCATCTATTAAATGCATTAAGCCCAACATTTATAACACAATAATTATCAACATTTGAACACAGCTCATAATATTATCCCAATACTCTGCAAACAAAACAATGACATAAATACAGTGTATTCAATTCCATTCCATTTGATTCAGAAATGAATTTCTACCTAAGTATGATTTTTATCGTTTATACTGTAAGTATTAAGCACAAGCTTACAGGACAAAAAGATCACAAAACAACATTCAATAATGTGTGTCCAGACTTTTGATTGGTACAATCATACTCAACAGCGTAATACAACTAGATCATTTGGATCCATCCAGTCTAGGGCTGCCACGATTTGTCAATGGAATTGATGACATTGATGATGAAAATTCGATGAAATCAATATTTGATTTTTCTTAATTGTAATTTTTCATTAACATACCTCTTTGGTTTCTAAAACCCAATTCAAAAATTCAAATTATAAATGCTTCTCCTTAATACCAGTACTTAATTCCTGCATGCACGAGGCTGGACGTTTTCATCTTCATCTGTCGGCTCCATTCAGTGCTGCAGTTTAAAAGTAATAGCAGCTCCAGAGCCCAACTTGAGAAATTTTCCAAACACCCAAGGCCTGTAGAGTGTGGGATTACTTCAAACTAGCACAAAACATAAAGGTGGTTTGAATATTGTGCATCATTTTGATGACAGACGACAGCAGCAGTAGTGTGATGTAGTACCTGTGGAGAAACCAACCAGTTCAGTTTTTATTAAGCTAAAGCAGCATCATTTTGGAAACCAGAAGCCTTTTGCCAAAATAAGGTTATTAATGTTCGCATTATTTCCTGTTTGTTTCCTGATTGTTTCCTGATTTCAGTCTCAACTGTGGTCACAAAGGAGGGGAGCTCTTCCTCATCACCAGCTCCAGAGCCAGAACAAGTTTAACTTTCCATCCATTCTGGGCTAAAGCCCACATTCCCACCAACAAGGATGATTTAAACCAGAAAGATTTACGGCAGACATTATTATTACAGAAAAATCGAACATAAGGCAAAGGACTGGCCGATCAATATTAAAAGAAATGATGGTGCATTTTAAATTCTGCACACGCCTGAAACAACAGGCAACTAGAGCTTAACTCACTACAATTATCATGCGCCCTCATGTAATGCATTCCAAAACAATAACCCCTTACATTCCCAACACTATTTAGATATGAATTATGAAGTGATTCTCAGGCACAGTTGTGTAAATAGCATCCAAAAATCCCGTCAACGTTGTCTGAATGTTTGGCCGGTGTGCTCTGGCCTGTAGGCTTCATGGGACGTGTACTATAGTGGCATGTTTTCTTTCTGCGGTGAACATTTTAAGCACATTTCTTTGTGTAGAAAATGTCATAAATACAACAGATCACTTTTTAAAATCTAATGTCTTCTGGATTTAAACTACTGACTTCTGTAGATTCTGTCAGGCTGGACATTTGCATTTTTTGCACTTGAATATGTGGACCTTTGTTTAGAATTTGCTGAGCTGCATCATATGATGACAAAATCAAAAATAATGATGTTGACAAAATGCAAGTAATGTAAAGTAAAATAAAACACGAGGTAAAATATTAGTTCACTAATCGTTAACCGCCGATAGATTCATCGATAGAATATTCGTCTTTAGTGGCAGCCCAAACCCTCTTACATAGAGATAAAGGACCTCCGAGTTTAATCACAGTCGTGATATCATGTGGACCAAAGAGAATTTGATAACCTGGATGTTAAGCACCATTAGAACAGCTCTCTTCGTAGCTGGAACTGCTCTGAGCAGTCAATTTCGCAGGCTTAGCAACCACAACAGAGTGGAGCAGCCTTGCATACCAAACACTGATCTACCAAAAATCTATGGCGCTAGACAGACAGAATTTATGCCTGAAGCTTGAGAAAAGCCTGATTCTTTGACACACAAAGGAAACCCATCTGGAAAGTCTGAAGCTGGTTAGATGCTCACAGCATACATTAAAGGTGTGTTTACTTCTTTCCTCCAGTTATGAAAATAGTTTTCTGTAGTTTTAAAAACCCATTTACCACCATATGATTTGACCTCAGGAAGAAAAAATATGCTGTAATTATCAGTAATTGTAATTATTAAACCAGCCATTAGGGGTGTAGTTTGTGCACTTCTGGTGCCGGTCTCAAGCCCGGATAACTGGTGAGGGTTGCGCCAGGAAGGGCACCACAATGCGGATCTGTTGGACAAAGAAGGTTGGAGATGGAGCTGCCAGGCAGAAGGAGAGGAGGAAGACCTCAGAGAAGCTTTATGGATGTAGTGAAGGTGGACACGGAGATGGTTGGTGTAACAGAAGTGGAGGCAGGGGACAGGGCAAGATGGAGGCAGGTGATCCACTGCGGCGACCCCTTAAAGGGGGCAGCCGAAAGAAGAAGAAGATCTGTAATTGCAATTATTAAGTCCTGGGTAGTGCAACACCATATTCTCTCGAAATGTTCACCGCATTTGGACCGAATGCTTGTGAATCAACTATGCAAATATAAAAAGGGTTTTCCATTGTACAGCACCTTCTGTTGCATCAGAATACTGACGCTTTCTGCAATATCAGTCTTACAGAGGTGAAGTATTGTGATGATGATCAAGTGATGTATTATGCAGCCCCTCAGAGTATTACAGGAGAATGGGGAATTACATCACCAACGGCCACAACGACAAAAGCCCACATGAAACACAATGTAGTGGGTGCTAAATGAGTCTATTCATCGTACTCTAACTAGAGACTTATTTAGTCTCCTGCTCAGAAGAAAGCTTTCTAATAACACCACATCAGTTTCTAATGAGGCAGAGGATTCTTATAACATTTCAGACAATAACAAAGCCCACACTTTGTTATTGTCTGGGTTAATAGAGCAACCCTTTAATCTCAATGCTGGACAGACTCAGTACACAAGCAGCCCATAGATTAATGAGTTGCTCCACCACTGACAATGCATCACCACACACACACACACACGCCTTTCTTCAAGATGCAGCCAACACTACATCACCACACAAACACATATCAGATAATCTGTGAAGTGTTTAATGAGTGAGACTGGAGATAACACTCCTGTCGCTGAGATAATTCTTCAGCTGGCCTCAGCTTTTACAACATGTAGGAAAGACTAAGAGAGAGTTTTATTGGACGTCTCACAGAGTTACCTCTGTTGTCTCACGCAGTCATCCTCAGTGGCTCTTGCTGTTCAGGCGCAGTCCCCTAACCAGGTCAGCATATGGTCAGCAGGGCCACCCATCAATCTGAATGACTGGCAGCTGCTCACAGCCCACTTTTGAGTTCGGTAAGAAACACACACCGGTGCATTTGCCAGGCTGGAGCACACACCTGCTCTGTGGCTTACGTGACACTGTAAATACTTCTGTGGAGGTCGTCTGATTCGACGAGAACTACGCATTTCCATTCTAACAGTTTTAGCTCTAATCAGTGCACAAAGATCATCACATGTGAAACAACTTCGGATTTGAGACCCATTCGTTCACATGACAACACAAAGACCTCCATTTCCAGTGTCCGAAAACAGGGTTGACATTCATTAAACTGCCCAAGAATGCTTTACAATCAGCACCACACACAATCACACCCAGCCATCACACACCGGCAAGAAGCAGCAGCCAATCACACACAGCGTACTCTCTGCCGGAAACGACCGCATTGCACACAAGGTGGGTTCACCCAGGACAGAGTGCCAGTTCATATCTGGACATACAGGCATACATTCATTCACACACACACACACACACACACACACACACACACACACACACACACACACACACACACACACACACACACACCACGGCAATTTAAAGTAGCCAATTCACCTGATCATCATGTTTTTGGAATGTGGGAGGAAACCGGAGTCCCTGGAGGAAACCCACACAGACACAAGGAGAACACGCACACTCCTCCCAGACAGCGCTTTGAACCCAAAACCCCAGTGCTGGGAGGTGAACGTGCAAACCTCCAAGCCAACAAGCAATCTTGATGAGTTGATACAGTCAAATATAATAGCCGTTTATGAAGAATATGGTGTAAATGTATCCAAATTTAATATCACGATTATCATGGCCACAGTTACTAGTATTATCATGGTGTTGTTAAAGTTTTACACAAATACACAAACTGAAATCATTTCAACAGGTTTTATACTGAACAACACAATGTGCAATGACGTTTACGATAAAGATAAAATGTGACTTTATGGTAAAATGGTGGCTCTCTAGCAGATTTCTGTCATTTTTAAAAATAATTGCAGCATTAATGCTCTTCTACCCTGCTATCTCTCCTAGAAACTGAACAAATACCGGTGTTTGGGTCTAAGTTCTCAATTTTTCAGTTTTAACCAGGTCTATTGTTTCGCTCAGCAGGAGAATCTAAGGAGTTACACACACACTTTTATTCAGTAATACAAATGGGCTTATTTTTTAAATAATTTAGTAATTTAATTGAATAATTTGAATAATAATTTAATCATTTAATTCATTAAGAGGATTCTGAACCTTGAAATCTAATGAACATCTACAAAATGGTTTGAAAAAGGCCTCCTTTTAGTCAGTAAACCTTGACACATTTCCAGAAATGAACACAAAGCCAATTTTACTGACTAAAAGGAAACTTTATTAAACTCTATTTTAAACAGACGAACATTCCATTCCCCTCGGCCTTCTGAGCTAAAAGCCTAAAGTTGGTTTAACTTGCATTAACTACAAAAATACATTCAAGCCCCACCTGCGCTGAATCTGGGAGCCTATAGCTAATGTTGTTTGACTCTCGACAGTTTATAACATAGGTTTAAAAACGTGATACAACCACGGTTTTAATGATCGTTAAAATTCAAAACATCATCAAAACCCATCCTAAATTTTACTGTGAAACCCATAGTTTCATGTCTACCTCTGACAATAGAGAGCAGCACATCACCGCCAGGTCTTGAGTGTTTTAACATCTCTTTACTTCCTAGCTTGACTACCAAACTGCAGTTAATCAAACATCAGGTGGTAGAGCAGCATGCAGCAAAGCCAAACCAGGGGAAGTGACAGGTGTTAGGCTGAAAGCTAGCCTGGCTTCAGTCTCTTCAACTAGAAACGTGCCGAGAGGACAGCGACACCATCCACCACCATCTCTGGAATAATTACAAAAAAATGCACACACACATGCTTGAATAACTTAGTCAGTAGCCCAGATAAAGTATTATGTGACATACTTTGCCAGACCTGACCCTGTGTTCCATCACGATGACCTCTCTGCAGGATTTTATAACACAGGGATGGAAATGGTGGAGGGGCTTGAGGGTGGAAAAGGGGATTTGGGAGGCCAGCTGTGTTGCTCTAGCAGTAGCGAGACTGCGTCTCAGCAGGGGTCAGAGCAGTCCGAATCCACCTGTCCATTAAGGATACAAGCCTCTCATAACCCCCAACATCTCCACACTCTATCCCAGCGCATGCCCGCACTGCCTGCATGTCATTAACCTCTGTATCAGAGAGCGACTGTGTGTGTAGAGCAGAGATCCAGCAAACCAAACGAACCTGCTCTCCTGTGACCCTTTAATCTTTACCAGTGTGTAAGCGTCGTGTGTAAGGTACATGTCTAGTGAATATCCATTACCAAAATAAGCAGCTTACTTGCTGTCTTTCCAAGTGTACTTGGAAAATTATATTTTGTAATATAGCTCTATACTTTTATAGGGTTTGCTGTGTGTAAGTCTTCTGTGGCTGAAGCACATTTTAACTAACAAGTACTTACAGATATGGCATAAATAAACAATTAGGATGAATTAATGCCCTGGGAGGTCAGTTTGATTATGCGATCAGTGGCCGGCCCAACCAGTCTAAAGTTATTCTCCAGCTTAGCTCTTGGAATTAGGCATTCCACTGTGAATGATGCAAAAGGTACTGGCACTAGAATGTAACTGCAGCATAAATTTAAGATTTAAGCCATTAAAAGCATGGCAAATGTTAAAATATCGATCCAGTAAATACACAAATTGGAGTAATGAGATGACACCACATTATTAAATAATGCAAAATGGCTATAATATATTACAAAAGAATATAAATACCATCTTATTCATGGCCTACAACATTAGCTAGCTAGCATTTTTCTAAGAGAGTGGACTGCAGCTTATTGTACTATAATAAAAACACATTAATATATAATTGGATATTGGAAATAACGTTGATATTCTCAGATTGGCTTAAAAATGTACATTTACATTCACGGCACTAAGCAGGTGCCCTTATCCAGAGCGACTTACCAAAATGCCTTGATGGAATGGTGGTATAGTAATACACTGTGTATCCCTATCATTATTAGCCTGTTTGGTCAAACTTCCGTGTGTGGTCTTCTTTTCAAACTATAATGGGATCTTAGCAGCATCACTTAATTTCCACAAAACAGATGATAATTCAGCACTGTGACTACACACCTGAATCTCACATGAACACTTACCTCTCCCATCTTTTCTGAGGCTGGTACTGGTCTCAGCATAGCGTCCCTGGTCCACATGATAGCCCTGTTCCTGGAGAACCCTTTGATAAAGCTGGACCTCCGTATCTGAGGCAATGTGCTGCCCAGTCAACACAATGGCCTTCCCTGAACAACTCCTCTTAGACCTGTACACCTGAGAGAGAGAGAGAGAGAGAGAGAGAGAGAGAGAGAGAGAGAGAGAGAGAGAGAGAGAGAGAGATGTTAAGGAATGTGTCCAAGTAATGTAGTGTCATCTTAAGTTGGACACATACATGTTATGTCCATATTCTTACATACTTAACGTCTAAATAAAGAGTATAAATGTCTTAAAAGTTGTTTAAGACTCATAACTGGAAACAAATTAAGCACTGGCTACATCACACATACGGGTAGCAACAGTTGTGGCAGGTGGCAGGGTGGTGTGAAGTACCTATGCTCATTATATAATGGACTCACTTTATGTTCTATGAAAAATCAGGTAGAGAGGTGAAAGATAAGAGACAAGTTTACAGTCTGACCAGGATTAAGACTTCAAACAGCCAAGCCTGCAGCCAAGAGGAGGCAACTGAGGGGTCGGGCCGTCACACGAGAGTAATGTGGGAGAAAAGTGACCTCCAGTCATTACTCAAAACATGGTAAATACATCACACACACCAATCCTTATGAACACTTTCTGTTGCCCGATAGTAGTTTCTCGATATACTTTATAACAGATACCTTAACATCATTAGCTACTTTTAATAATACTATCATAATAATAATACTATAATTAGGCATGTGTGTGTGTGTGTGTGTGTGTGTGTGTGTGTGTGTGTGTGTGTGTGTGTGTGTGTGTGTGTGTGTGTGTGTGTTAGTTACCCAACTAGCTAACTTAAAGCAGAAGAGTGTGTTCAGTGGGAGACGTGAGCCACTGTAAACTGAGTTCATCTGAAAACCTGATCACACCGTCATTATTACATACGTGTGTGTGTTGGTCTCTGTGTACACACTCTGTGTATACACTGGTCTCTGTGTATACACTGCATATTTGTTTATTTGTTTATACTGTTTCTGGTCATACATTTGTTAATATTTCCACATCATGTCACTTTATCACTATATAATTTGCATCTCTGCACATCCTCCTGTGCACTGGGGATCATCTGGCTGCAGATTCACCACAGGGCTCGACTTACTGATACTTGTACTCTTTCTTTTTGTGTAGTTTAGTATATTTTTCCTCCCTGTGTAGTTTCTACATCTCTATTACATTGTATTACATCTTCATTAATTGTAATTGTAATCTGTTACCTACTAAAAACAGTTCATGTTCGACTAGAATGAATTCCATGCTTTTCTGGCTTATGCTGGACTGGTGCTGGTTTAACTGGTTTAACTGGTCCAAAACACAGCCTATTTTTTTTTTTGTTTGTTTGTTTGATTGATTTGAGAACCATTTTGGTTTTGTTGGTCTGTGATTTCTGTGGTGGTTTAAGAAAGTCTTTGATGGTCACTATCTTCTTCAACTGTAATATGTTACACCAGCTTTACAAGACCTTATTACCCTCAGAATGAGGTCAAATAAATTCATATAAAATAATAAAATAATGGCAAAGGTTTGCTGCTGAGCAATGGTGTTAACAAGACCTTCACTGTGCATTATAATAAAGTATAAAACCATCACTGACACTGTTTCTGACAAACACATAGCTAGCAAAGCAATCTCCAGGTTGTTGGTAATTTCATATTCATTTAGACTTTATGAAGATACGTTAAAAGTCTGTCTGAGGACAATAACTGTGATAACAGCAGGACTAAAGCAGCGAACTGTTTTCAGTAGTTCAACTAACCACTGGCTCACACTCGACACTCGTTAAAATGTTTATGTGAAATGAGTGAACTCTACGGGCGCACGCTGCCCGCTCTGTCAACAAGCACTGGGGTACAGCTGAAATCCACTTCAACTGCTGCTTAGAATGATGGGCTACCAGTCAAACCACATCCAGCTCAGATCGGAGCTGATACTGACTGCTGAGTTACAGCTGGCATTTTAGAAAGTCATGCCCATCACTCCCAGCATAAATGACACCTGTGTTTGGGATGAAAAGCAGAAAGACGATTCTGGAAACTAAAGGCAACTCCAGGCAAGAGCATCACAGGAGAACATCTTCTGTTTCACACACATATGAAACACTGGCTCTGAGGAGCAGAGAGGAAGTGGAGCTCTGTCAACAATTAAGATCTCTCCCTTAATCCAAATCAGTTCTGACACTGTACTGATTTCCTGACACTGTACTGATTCTGTTCTGAAGTACTGATACTGTAGGGATTCTGTTCTGAAGTCCTGACACTGTACTAATTCTGTCTGATTCTGTACTAAAGTACCAATACTGAACTAATTCTGTACTGACACTCTACTGATTTTGTACTGATACTGTACTGATCCTTCATTGATACTGTACTGATTCTGTACTGATACTGTACTGATTCAGAACTGAAATACTGATATTTTATTGATTTTGTTTATTTATAATATATGTTTATATAAGTACTGATACTGCAATGTGCTGTAAGCAAACCAGAGATGTAGAAGAATGAAGAAAGAATAGTGACACTGTTTCCCAGAAAACACAAAAATTACAACACAGACTATATATGATGGCATAAATTGGGATTGTTGACATGCGGACTGTTGACATACAGAGACTGTTAGATCATTTTTTTAGATAAAAAATTAAAGAAGCACACATTTCGTAACTAGACATGTCCTGTTTTTGTGAGGTACATTTGGGACAGATGTTTTCATGAAGACTTTTTAAGCTGTTGTTCAGACCATTATTCTCACATGTTGAGTTTCAGCAGGTAAAAAAAAACAGTTGTCAATAAAGAGTTGAGTTGTGTTTGGTTTCTAGTTAGAAACAGATGGACTGTGACTGGTGGAAAGTGTTGGGAAGCCTTGTTCTGTGATTTATCTAATAATCTACTGGTCAGTTGTGACTGGAAACACGTTTGTGCCACTACTTGATACAAACTATAATAAATATCACAATATGTTTCATCAGAGTTTTTGTTGAATCCAAAATAATCCGTACAGTATCCTCAAATGTAAACAATCTGTGTGGGAATGTAAGATCAAAACCTGTTCACAAAAACAAAAAAACAATCTATCAGCTCTGGGTAACAATCAACGACAATGTGGTGGTCATTTCTGAAACCTGTGAAATGAGTGAAAGGCAGGGTTAAAATCATTGTTTGAATCTTACTGATTGCATATTATAATTGCGAGTCTTCTCTCTCTTCCTCTTTGATCTGTTCATTTTATGAACATGTTCCTGAACCATATCACACCATTTTGACCAATTTGTTAATTGCGGCAAGAGATGAAAAAGAAGTGCCTGCCCTAGAAAACCCTGCCTTAGTTTGTGTAAATGTTGTGTCTTGTTTGTATTTGTGTAGCAATTCTGTTCTCATCTTTTGTTTATTGTATTTGTTTTAGAACTTCTATACAGTGCTTTATAGATAAACCTGCTGTGCACGCCTGTACACTGGACTAGCACTCCTTATGCTCTCTCTCCCTCTGTTTAGGCCTCTTCATGGCGGTTCTGCCATGAAATAATAATGTTTGCTTCTTGGCCACAAGGCAGCAGTGTAATTGCAAGGTTTAGATTATCATTTACAGACAGGAGGGTGAGAGAGATGGAGCAAAAGAAAGCGTAGGAGATGGACCACAGAGGGACAGAGACTGGGAAAAGGGCTGGAAGAGAAGTACTGGTGATAAAGGCAGGAGAAATTGGAAAGGGGAGGCGAAATGAATGAAATGTGGAGTGTAGGTTTGATGGAGCAGGGTAAATAGACAGTAAAGAAAAGTGGAGGTCTACGAAATAAGGCAAGCGGAAGATGGAGGAGGAGGGAGTGGGAGAGAGAGGGAGGGACCAAAAGAGAGAGAGAGAGAGAGAGAGAGAGAGAGAGAGAGAGAGAGAGAGAGAGAGAGATATTTGTGCAGTGCTCTGGGCATGGGAGTTCTCTACACTGTGATGTGGCCAAGCTCCCAGATGGAAATATTTATGAGCTGAGAGGACTAGGCCCCTGAAGAGAGAGAGAGAGAGAGAGAGAGAGAGAGAGAGAGAGAGAAGGGGAGGAAAAATATAAACACAGAGAGGGGGAGAGCAATAGAGAGAGAGATTTTAAAATCAGCATTAATCCCTGGCATTTCCTCTGAACAGTCAGGACAGACTTCCCAAAAGCACTGCGGCGTTAACATCACATAGACTGTTGGAGGGAGCCGTCAGAACGAGACTAGAGCTACAGTCATATTTTGACACTTTAAGGAAACTCAGCCAAAACTCTTTTAGGCAGAGTTTAAGGCAGAACATATAATGGAGTTATTAAATTATAGAGAGAAAGAGAGACTGAAAGATAGATCAGATTCAGTGAACAGTGAATGTTCTTCCTTATTTAACATCACGGGTGACGTCTTTCAAGTCTTTAAGGTTGTATTTTGCAAAGCAGCTCCGTAGATTTGTAGATTGTAGATTTTTTTTTTCCATCCCTTGTAAAGTTGTAATTCTGGACAAACAAGGTTTTGGCATGAAGGCGATGATATACACCGAGCCAAAATATTATGACCATTCACTGATACAACAGTAGTCATTGGTGCAGTGTAATGTTAACAAATCCATCTTTCCCGTGGCTAAGGTTAGATTCAGCAGCTGAGAAAACACTCTGCACCAGGGTTTCTCAGCCTGTGGACTGGGGGGCCACCAGTGGGTCGTAAACACATGATTGATGGGAACTAAACTGTCAGTTTTGGTAAACGATGTGATCAACCTGAGCGACTTTGACAATGGGCAAATCATCAAATAACAAAAATAACTGGAGGATATCTGAAATGGCAAGGCACAATGGTGTTCCTGCTTAGCACTGATGAGTATCTTGTGACGGGGATCAAAAAACACCACAAACCAGTGAGCGTGAGTGAGTGTTGAGCTCCCAAAGCCCAACCCCATAGAAGGGCTACTGTGGAACAAGGCACAGACATGTTTAATAAAGATTTCTGGAGGAATGTGCTACAACACTGCTGCCTATGGTGTTGTGGAGCAACAGGTACATCAAAGTGATCTTTGTCAGACGTCCTTTGTCAAAAGTGTCAACAATGGACACACACGTTTTGAACCAGACTTCGGTGCAACAGAAGGTGGAGGGCAGGTCCAGTGAGGTCTGCGTTTTTTACATAACATGGATGAAAAGATTACAAATGCAAGACTGCACCAGTCACATTAGTTGGGGACATTGGGGACTCCCATGTCCTGACTCTCCTGTCAGTGACTCAGGCCTAAGATTGGTGTGTGTGTGTGTGTGTGTGTGTGCGCGTGTGTGTGTCTGTGTGTCTGTCTGTGTGTGTCTGTGTGTGTGTGTGGTGACAACATTTGCTATGTGTGGGACTAAATTCCACTCCGCTATAAATAATCCAGCTATCTTTAAAAGTTCTACCTCCTGTCCTGTCCTGTCCCTAAAGGGTCATAACCCCTGGGGCAGCAGCGCCTCTAACAGTTCATATGACATTGGGGAGAGAACACACACACACACACACACACACACACACACACACACACACACACACACACACACACACACACACACACACACAAACAAACACACACAAGTAAACAGAACCACATGCTCTTTACCGACACAGAAGTACCAAAACATATTCGTACACATTCACATTCATACACACAGTTAGAACTAATCGGACCACACCTCAAGCAAAGGGCACGTACAGATAGCATCTGGCCATCCAGTCAAGGTCAGTGTTATACATGGAATGCTTCACATGTCCAGGGTGGCGCACGTCTGGTTTATTTTACCAAAGCCCTCTCTAAATCCAAGAAACCATTATGATAAACACACACTCCTCCTTCTTCACTTAGGCTGTGTCCAGGATCCCAAAGGAGCATAATCAGTGGAAGGCTCTGATAAGGCTTCAAAGCATGCTGTCCAGACTGAAATGTTTGTGTGCAATAACATGATAATGGCTGCATCATATACATGGTTTAGACAGGCTCCTAGAGATATCTGTCAAATATCCTATACTGCCAGCTCCAGGCTCATTATTCCGTTAATAACCTCTAAGGTCCTATAGCCTGTATCTTTCCAGTGCTTCGTTTTTATATAAGGATGGTGGGGGTGTTTTTACACCTGTCTCTTTATCCTTTAGAATGAAATGAGTTTCTTTACTGGACCTGTATGACAGATATAATATAAATGAGCTCTGTTTGGAATGGCTGTCAGGCACATCGTGCCAGGCATCAGAGAATGGGTGTAGCTACACTGTGGCAGGCTGAATAGAGTTAAAAATTAGAGAAATTCAAAACAGGCCGTTACAAGCTATTAACACTGATTATCTGTTTACAGTGGCACCTGTCCAGGGCTGGGACACACATACTAGACAGGAAGTCAACGGTCAGCTCTTGACGTTGATGCGTTAATAGCAGGAACATTGGTTAGGCATAAGAATCAACAGCACTTTAAAAAGGACCCAACTTTGATTGCTAGACATCTGAGTTAGAGCAGCTCCAAAACATCAGGTAGGTCTTGTGTGGTCAGAATTCACCAATGGATCATTTGTGAACCAGTGACAGGCTAATAGGTGCCCAGGGCTCAATGATGTAATCCACAAAACCCCCACCTCACAACGTACAGGACAACCTACAGTACTAAGGGTCTGATGTTTACCTCATGTTGTCTGATACCACAGAGTGCCTTTAAAGGTCTTGTGGAGGCCAGTAGGTCAGCCGTTTCAAGAAACCTTCAGTCCTTTACCTTAGGAGGTTCCTCTAAAGTTCCTCAAGGAGCATGAACTTTTAAAACTAATAAATAATATACGAGCAGGTACTACAAAATGAATATAGAAGAGTTATGTGACTGCAGGGCAGTACGGATGAACTTAGGGTTACAATTCTTCACTAAATGAACCAGTTTTTTATTACTGCATGATTGAATAGGGGGGATATTTGAGGGTCTCGCTTGATTAAACACATGCTCTCTTTATAACCACTTTTAACAGCAGTGGACAGTAGAGGACCAGGGGAGGTTCACTGAAGAAAACAGCATTATTAGAAACTGTGAGAATGTTTGAGAGAGAAAAAGAGAGAACGACAGACAGACAGAGAGAGGGAAGGAGGGTCAGTTTTGTTGGTATGCACATACAGCCTCGGGGTCTGTTTGTCCATGCTAAGTGGATGCTTTACTTGGTAACTGGTGGAAGTTTTGGCAAGAGATTCACATTTTATTTAAGCATTTCTCTCTCTCTCTCTCTCTCTCTCTCTCTCTCTCTCTCATTCTCTCTCTCTCTCTCTCTCACTCATTCTCACTCACTCTCTTTCTCTCTCTCTCTTTCTCTCTCTCTCTTTCTCTCTCTCTCTCTTTCTCTCTGTCTCTCTCTCTCTCTCTCTCTCTCTCTCTCTCTCTCTCTCTCTCTCAGGATGTGGAGTTCTGTTACCACTGGCTCCAAGGATTAAGTTCAAAGGTCTATCATGGCTGAAGAGCAGGGCCAAGTTAAAAATACTCTCATCCTCACTAACAGACAAAACACTCAGGCTACTTTTAATATAAACTGTTACCACTCTCTCTGTCTCTCTCACTCTCTCACACACACACACACACACACACACACACACACACACACACACACACACACACACACACACACACACACACACACACACAAAACTCCTGAGTGTTCCTGCACCGTCTGCAATACCTTGTACCCAGGATAATACAGTTTCTCTCTGTATATATATATATATATATATATATATATATATACTCCACCTCTGAGGACATCACGCGAGCTGTTTCACGTCCCTCAGTCACGTCTGTACATTCTTACACTCATCCTACACAGTCAAACCACAGAGTTCATGCTGTGAAGCATCTCTCATTCAGTCCATATAGAAACAGCACTGCCTCTGCCATGTACCAGCACTGCTGTAACACAACTTCATACCTGTAACGTTATAGTACAAATGATCACAGACTGAAAGTGGCCCTTATATAGTACTGAAAAAAAGGTTCTCTGATTTTGAGACCAGTTTAGGTGCTACGTAGACATCATTTCTGAAAGGGATCTTTAAACAAACATATATAAATGTTTGGGTTTTTTTGTTTGTTTGTTTTCTTTCTCAGAGAGAATAAGCTTTTAACCAGACAAGGAACCATTTAACCTTTAGAATTTTAGGCCAGATTTGTGGGACATTTTAGTAGTTAATCATCAGAAAATGTAAAACCATTTATGGGAGACAGTCACACATGCCAGATTGCTAGACTACTCATGCTAGCTCTTCAAAATACCTGACAATGATCCAATTAAAAATACATGTAAAAAAATGTATTTATATGATCAGTTTTATACCTTCTCAGGACTTTTATTCTAAAATTTCAACACCATGTGAGCAAAGAAAAGAGCAAACAGATCCCCTGTTCTCATTTTCCTCTATAACCCAAAATCTGGATCAGTGACATCATTAGCCCCACCCCCCTTCTCTCTGATCAGTCAGAGTCTGTATGCAGGTTGAGCCTGTACACATGGACAGAGCAGTAAACATGCACTGGAAGCTCCTTTGACATTTAGTTCAGCTGGAAATGAGTGACATTCAGGATTAGTATAGTGTATATTGATTAGTGGCTGATAATTCATTAACCAATCATGAGAGGACTCATTAGATATGATACAATGATTAGATAAGTCTGGTTATGTGTTACGGTATGTGTATCATGTCTGTAGGTTACTCCAAAGCTAACATATAAAACCTAGAAAACACCATGTCAGGGCCCAGTGGAGTTCATACACAATACTCTAAAAAAGCACCTGTAGAACATTCTGTAACAGTACAATAAATGCAAATACACAGAAGTGTGTTGTTTGCAGCACAGTTAGATATGTATGCTGTATATGTTATGATAATACAGTGAGAATAACAGGTCTGGAAGTTAACTTCTCCATGAACTCCAGTCACTGTATGGATGTGTTCCATTCCACCAGTAGCTCACTTGATTTACTTTAATGGATGATTGATTAGATAAACTCAGCACTGGACACCACCTGTAAATTCTGGACACTGCTCAGCCAAAGTTACAACTAATATGTAGATTAAAAACATTACAACTAATAAATAGCCTAGTAATGTGTAGGTTCTTACACTACACAAGACCTGTGAAGGTGTCCGGTGGTATGTGGCATCGTGACATTAAGTTGTGAGGTGGGGCCTCCTTAGAGCCTGTGGCTTCCATGACCTTTGCGCTGGTTCATTTGAGCACTTTTGGAAGGTACTGACCAGGGCATACCGGGAACACCCCAGAAGACCAGCCTGATGGTTTGGAGATGCTCTGACCAAGTCATTAGGAACTGGCCCTGGCCCAAAGTGTCTCAGATTCTTATGCTTGCCCATTTTCCAGCTTCAAGAACTGACTGATCATTTGCAGCCTAATATGTAGATGATCTTATTAAGCAACAATGCTGCTCAATTCACCTATAAGTGGTTTTAATGTTATGGCTGATTGATGTATGAATAGATGGTCCACAGGGACAACTCATTTCAATCTTTCATAGAAAACACACTGTTCTGGTGTTCTTTGCTCTATGTCATAAAGTCACCTCACAGAGACGTAAATACTGTGATACGTCATACAAAAATGTAACGACTTTATACACAAAGTATTGTGAGCCATATCAGCCCATCTTAATCTATGGACCAGCATTAAGTAGAAACACTAAATTAGCCACAACAGTGCTTAGCTTCCCAAAGCTTCTAATCTGGGTCTTAGTCGGTTTGCACAGAGAATAGCACAGCATGACTACACGCTCATTGCTTTGATCAGTCTTCTGACCTGCTTTCTCAGAGGTTGACTTGCTGGCTCTCTTTCATGGCTTACTTCCTTAAATACAGCATTATGACATGAGCCCTGCTCACTGTGTGTTTTCATGCATTATTAGAACAAAAGTCTGCTTTCTTTGTAGAAAAGACACAGACAAACAGAATTAATAAACAATATCACCTATGACTGGTTTTCTTACCACTGCTATGCTGATCACACTCAACTCGTCCTCTCTTTCCCACCTTCTGACACCCAGGTCTCATCTCACATCTCAGCTTGCCCCACTGTCTCATCGTGGATGGCAGCCCATCGCCTTAAACTCAGCCCCAGCAAGACTGAACAGATTCATTTCTGGAACCACTGGTTCCCTTGAGAACTCACTGGTCACTTCATCAGCAGAAGCACAGAGTCTTGGTGTAGTTGTGGATGACCAGTTATTGTTCTCTGCTCCTGCTGCCAACCTGACTCGGTCATGCAGATTTCTCCTTTACAACAATGCAGCAGCGCGGCTCGTTTTCAATGTTCCCTTCATTGGCTCCCTGTAGCTGAACATCAGATTCAAAACCTTGATACTGACCAACAAAGCCAAAAATGGACCAGCCCCTCCATACATGATGGCAATGGTCAAAACTCGAGCTGTACCAAGAGCCCTTCGAGCTTCTAGTACAGCTCGGCTTGACCCACCATCCCTCAGAATGCATCCAGACTCTTTTCTGTTCTGGCACCAAAATGGTGGAATGAACTTCCCCTGGGAGTCCGAACAGCTGAGTCCCTCACTGTCTTCAAACGCTCATCAAGACTCATCTGTTTAAGGAGTACTTAACTCCATAAAGACTTTTGTTTCAACAGGATCTAAGTGTGAGGAATCTCTAGATTCCAGCCTCGTCTACTAGCTAAGGATGTTCTAAGTAAACAGCAAAGCACTCTTGTAAGTCGCTCTGGAGAAGGGCGTCTGCTAAATGCCGCAAATGTAAAGGAAAATGTAAACATCAGGAGAACCTTTTCAGTCTAGAGAGGCCACTCAGGTGCTTGTTCAGTCTTTTGTCATTTCAAGTCTAGACTACTGCAACTCATTTACATTTTACATTTATGGCATTCAGCAGACGCCCTTATCCACAGCGACTTAGATATCCTTAGCTATAAACTGACAACTCCCTTCTCGCTGGCCTTCCTATGTTTGCCATCAGGTCCTTGCACCTGATCCAGAACGTGGTGGCACAGCTTGTCTTCAATGTTCCCAAGTTCAGTCATGTAACTCCTCTGCTGCTTTCCTTCCACTGGTTTCCTGTAGCTGCCCGCATCAGATTCAATACCTTGATAGTGGCCTACAAAGCCAACAATTGACCAACACCTCTGTACATGATGGCAATGGTCTGTATTAAGAGCCCTTCAAGCATCAACCACAGCTCAGCTTGACCCACCAACCCTCAAGTCACAAGGAAGACACCTAGACTCTTTTCTGTTCTGGCAACAAAGTGGTAGAACAAACTTCCCCTGGGGGTCCGAACTGCTGAGTCACTAGCTGTCTTCAAATGCAGACTGAAGACCCATCTCTGTCAAGAACATTTAACTCACAAAATGTTTGGAATTATACTGAACCTTGTTGGTCTCCACATTGGTTTTCAACAGCATCTAAGCTTGAGGAATCTCCAGATTCTTGCTTCTTCTAAGTTACTCTCCAACTGCTCCCTGGGTGCTGTGGAAAGGGCTGCCCACTGTGCATTCACACACCTCACACAAAAAGTGTTTCTTCGAAGAACCATTTGAAGCACCTTTATTTGTCAGAGTCCAACAATGAAACCTGTCAAGGGGTGGGTTCTACAAATTAGGCAGCAAATGAACAGTTGACAAATGGGAAAGAATCTAAGGGTTTAGGGAACTAAAAACAATAACTTTTAAGGATCAAAGTGGTGCTGAAACTTCATAAATGGCTTTTTAATTTCTGGGTAGCGATCACGATTGACTACAGCTGGCCACTTCTCTGCCCACATTAAAAGGGTTTGATTGACAGCACTCACTGGTTTGATCTAAACAGAGAACAACGGAGCTGTGTACAGATCTGAGGATGATGATCGTAAATTTAAGTCATGAACGTCTCTTGAAGCCATTTCTAAACAAATGCAGACTGTCTACAATGAAGCAAGTTTTACGTCCTCATGAACTTGTGCATGGACGTCTGCAGCTGACCACATGGAAGACGAAACAAAGAAAGTCTTCCAGAGAAAGCGTTAAGGCCAGTGTTGTGTGGTATGGATGAAGTGTGGACATTTTCAACAGGACAGTGTCTCTGCAAGAAGCTTATTGATGGCTACTAAATTGTTGGAGTCTGGCCAACTCCAACTTGATAAGGTTTATTTAAGCAAATATTAGTTTGATTGTGAGTTGTATATATTGTATATATTTGTGACCCTTTAAATTTTACAAACATGCACGTTACTCCAGAGTGACTTCCAAAAGTGCTTTGCTCTTCACTCAGACGAAATCCTTAGTTAGTAGAAGCGAGAATCCTCTTATATATTTCATAAGATATATAAGACATTTTGGCACTGCGGGCAGGAGCTGAGTCCTGCTGGAAAAGGAAATCAGCATCTCCATAAAGATCGGGAGCAGATGGATGCAATAAGTGCTCCAAAATCTGGTGTGATGACTCTGGACTTGATAGAACAGTGGACAAACACCAGCAGATGACATTCCCCCATAAACCATCAGAGTGCAAACTTCACTTTGGACTTCAGAAACTGATTCTGTGCCTCTTCACTTTTCATCCAGACTGTAGGAGCTTGAGTGAGTGTGTGTGTGTGTGTGTGTGTGTGTGTGTGTGTGTGTGTGTGTGTGGTTAGGAGAGTATAAAGACTATAGAGGAAGTGTGAATGGGGCTGCTTTGGAAGAGAGTCAGAGGGGCATCAGCCCAAAGCCTAGACACTCAACTGACTCATTATGTAACAGCACTTCTCCCTTCACTCTTCTGGCTTTAACACTCAGTCACACACACACACATGCACACACACACACACACACACACACACACACACACACACACACACACACACACACACACACACACACACACACACACACACACACACACACACATGCACACACTCGGTTCTGTGAATCTGCTTATTATGATAGTCCACAAAACTCTGCAGCTCCATCAACTGCTTGTTGCTGTGGAGCAGCAAACACTCTAAACAAGCACGACGGAGGCACACAGCCTAAATCTGCCTAGACAAACTCGCAACATCTGACCTAGAGTTGGATGTCTCTTTGCAAACACACACACACACACACACACACACACAAACACACACAAACAGACAGGGTGAGTGCCTAAGAGCACAAATGAGCTTGACATTGACATTTTGTTGGCTTGAGTGTAAAACCCGCACTGCTTACCATCATACCATTCAAAGATTTCAGAAAATCAAAATATTAATATAAATACAATAAATATGTAAAATGATTGTGACAGGCTGGTCCTGGGCAGATTTACACTTTTAAAATAATTAAAAATGTTAGAGGGTGAATAAAAATGAAATATTGTCCACAGTCAGCAGCAGTCAGTCATTGTTAAACTTCTCACAAGGCTGCAACATCAACAAAAAGTTAATAACGTAGAGGGTTACTGTGTTACCCATGCAACAGTTGCAGTTCAAGAGGAGTGCACACTCTTCCTTAGGGCTGCAGGCGTCATGGTATGTGTTGCGTAATTGCCATAAAAAACAGAACGTTTTCTGCGGTGGGCCGAGTAACTGTGAAAGGGGGGGCATAGATTGTTATATAAAAGTTTTGAGGTTTGGAATTAGCGTCCATAACTTCTTCTGAATGGTAGTGTATGTCTGACAGCACCAGTGCTCCACTGCATGTGCAGCACTTACACTGATGGATTGCTCAGTGTGAGTTGGTGCTCATGTAAATGACAACTCTATTTGAGTCCATCCAAACACTCCCATGCTCACGCACGCACACACTCACACACACACACACACACACACACACACACACACACACACACACACACACACAGGGAGGCCTCACAGCTGATCAGGGACACAGCTGTCATGCTCCGTGGCACACACACTTCCTGCTTAGAGTTAGTTAGCACAGGGATTATCAGAGGCACCGTGCCACAATATGAGCTTAAGCCTCTACACCTCTCTCTTGGCTCACTCTCTACACCTAAAATTAAGGTCTTTCGGATGGTCATTTGAGCACTGCCATAGTGGTTCTCAAACCGCGGTGTGTGTCCTACTAGTGGCACGCAAAGCGTCCCAAGGTGGTACACCAGGCGAGCTCAGAATATCTGCTGCATGCAATATTGAGGTTTTAAATCTATAAAGTTTCACCTGTAATTTTAACAACATTACACGAGTTGGTGATGAGTGATGAGCCTATTGTATGTAAGCCCACTCTTCAGTTCTACACTCTCCTGACAACAGTACCGGACATAATGCTGCAAGGTCAGCACACTAGAACCCTGTGGAACGCCACATCATACTGGTTGGCAAGCTCCACACAATTGGCGAAAATCTATTAGCAACAGAGATGATGTGTGGAGGCCACATCTAGTGTGTAGAATTGTGCATGAAACATGTTTCCCTCTGAAATTCAGATGCAGAATGTAGAAATGTCAGCAACTGTAGGTGGTAAGTGGGAGGTTTTACTTTGATCATAGGTGGTACATGGTCTCCAGTCTGAGAAACACTGCCACACAAGAACTCATTGTACAGAACGTCCACGGCATCATCATCCTTCGAAGATTCCAGCTTTTTCCTTACTTCTCCATCTCTCTCTCTCTCTCTCTCTCTCTCTCTCAGACACACGTGTACACATACTCTGGACCACAGCATAAATAAACCTGGTGATGGGGCATCTGGGATGTCTTACTTTCTTTTTATTCTCGACATCTTCATCATATGCTGCCTCTCTGCACTGGGTTAATGCACTGCTGCAGGTGTCTGTCATGCCAGCGCTGAGCAGAAGCATGTGCACTGTAAATAACTCCCTCTCCGTGCGGCCTCTTAGGCCAATTGCCAGCCAACCTTCAGCTTCTCCTCCAAAAATATCCTCACAAAGACACCCATCAGAAATAAACAATACCCTTCCACTAAATTTAACAGGGACTTGAAATAGAGGGGATAGGGAACTGGACAAAACACAAGCAAATGACTGCACGAGACATGTTCAAATACTACTTTCATGGACGGTAGTTTTGAGTGAGAAAAGGCTTAAAGTGCTAGTGGTGCACTGTTTTAGAGCTTTGCCTTTGTTGTGCCTTATTAAGGAAACGACGTGGGAAAGCCTGGTGAATAACAGCTGCTCGATGTGCAGCCATTCATTCCTAACTGTGCAGTCGTTTCACTGAAAATGACCATTTGAACATCACCAGCTCCAACGAGTGACCAAGAAATTTACTTCAGTAAATTACTTAAGCATTTCCAAAGGTTTTCAAACACTCGTTCCACTGTTTCCTGAAATCAAGGGTATTAAAAACAATTTGTCCCCACATGACAGCAGATGATGGAACACTGCTATTGATCATGTGACATTCAAACACAAGAGCAGAGGTGAGGTTGTGTGTATGAAGACTATGCGTCAGCAATGGATGTGCTTCAAGGTAGTTGAGGTCACTAAATAGAAGGGGCATTTAAACACATATAAAGTACAATTTTGGATAATGTTTGACTTTTTTCAGTGATAACACTCATACATCTGCTCAAGTATATATATTTTAAAGGACATTATTTTAGTTCTTCAAATTCAGTTCAGATTTAATTTGTCTCTGTTCTATTGCTCAAACCTCTCATCTTTGAGCTTTAGAAGAAAATGATCTTAAGAAACAGAGGAACGATTTAACACAAACATAACATACCTATATATATATATATATATATATATATATATATATATATATATATATATATATATATATATATATATATATATAAATTCTACAGATACTGGATCTAGCATACAAAGTTCCACTGTAGCTCAAGAACCTCAGTGTGCCTCTTGAGGAATTAGGTCCTTCAAAAGTTTTAACACTATTTTTTTTTTCTGTATTTTCAGCAATAATATTTCCACTACACTACAATATTAGACTGTGCTGTCCTCTTGATGGACTGCAGGACAAAACAGGCAGTGATGATGTTTGAATCAGCTCAATAAGGTTACCATTACCCCAAAACTGTTGTGCAAAAAACAATAATAAAATAAATGAATAAACGAAACCCTCGTTAATATGTCATGAACTATGAATCAATCGAAACCATTTAAAACTTGAAATAAAATCTATTTGATTAAAAGAAAAAGAGAATTTCCTTCTATAAAATTGCCAGAGTGGAGATAAGGTTTTTACATGAGAGCAGCAATATTTTACACTTCTTAGTTTTAAAGAATTAGATTTTTTTTTTTCATTTAATGACAGAACACTATTGATCAAATCTCGGTCATATATAAGTGCACACTGTGTCCCTCCAACACTAAAAGTTACTCCACTAATTAGTAGAGGTGGAAAATCCAGGTCCAGAAAAGACCCACTCCGGGCTTTTGTTCCGCCTGCCTGTGCGGCTCTACTGAAACTACGCCGCACACAGCCGCTCCGCCGGTCGGATCAAAATCCCGGAGCGGATCTTTAAAAATCCTGGACCTGGATCCCCTTCTACGGAGGAGCGGCGCTTGAGTCTGAACTTCTCACTTACTTCCAGCAGAGACTGAAGCTGCTCAGCCTCCAGAAGCAGCATGCCAGCCCTCCTGTCCATCCCGGAGCCGTTGCTCGGGCTGTGCGGTCCGGCAGTGACCCGTGTCCTGTCCACGAAGGAAGAGTGGTAGAGGAGGAGCGCCGCCACAGCCAGCAGCAGCGCCGGAGCCGTGCAGCTCCGCCGGAGCATCCAGCCTGTCCGGGGCATCCCGATCAGACACCATCGGGACCGGGGCTCTCCTCTCGCGCGCCACTCGTCTGAAGACCTCCAGACTTCACTTTGCTCTGACAGAAAAGGGGGCGGGGCCTTCAGAGCTCAGAGCAGCACAGAGGAACCCAGGGTGGGAAAGTCCAGGTCGTGAGAGTAAAACTCCACCCCGGGTTAAAGTGGAGGTCTTTTCCCTCTCCTGTAAATCTGCCAGGGTGGACATACAGTGTTTTTGCATGACAGCAGCAATGTTTTTTTTAATATACTCCATGCAAAACAATTGCATCTCCAAGCATCTACTGCGCTATCCTCATGATCCGAGGATCGACGGGTCAAACCCTGAGCCATGCTGCTTGCCATCAGCAGCCGGAGTCAGAGAGAACAAAACTGACCATGCACTCAGGCCCAGATCACCCCCAGATCACCCCCAATCTCACCCACAGGGCACAGCCAGCTGTTAAATTGGAACTGATCCGGCTCTTTCCCCCGAGCACGTTGGCTACCACACGAGGTCATTCCTCCCTGTGGCCATCAATCTGTATAACTCCTCTTTTAATGGTTGACCATTACAAACCACTACGGTTCACTGGAGCAATTTGTACATTTTACTTAGCCAACTCAGGATGTTCATATTTATTCATGATCATAGCGACTGGCTTTTTCATAAGTACTTTAACATGTAAATATTTCCAAAGAGTTTATTCTGTTGATTATTTTTATTACTCTGTCAGTTTTATTTATTATTTTATTAGATATTTTTGATCTTTCAGTTCTATTTTATATGTAGGTGGGTGCAGCTGTAAGAATTAGCAATTTCTCCCTGGGATTAATAAAGTAATTCTGATTCTGATTCTGAATGATGCAAAGGTGGCAGCTCCAACAGAGTCCAGAGCATCGTGTGATAAAAAGGTTATATAAAAAGCAATATTTTTATATGTATAATAATTTTATATTTATAAGTTATATTTTTATATGGTTTGTGAGCAGATGACGGTATCCAAAAAAAAGAAACATTAAACCCTTAGATTTGTGTTACATATAAATTTAACATTTATTTGCAGAAAAATGAAATGAAATAAATGTATGAAATGCAGATATTGTGGCCAAGAATGTGCTAAATGTTGTTCTGTTTTACAGATAAATAAATAAACACATCATCAGATATGAGTTTGAAATATCAGTCAGATCTAACCATGAGTCTGATGTCATTACCGATATGATTCTGTCACCATCAGTCCTTCACAACCACTCCATTTTATACCCCCAATACTCAAAGTTATTATTTTGACTGGAGTTTCTCACCCATGGTCCTGGAGGCACCCCTACCCTACACATTTTAGCTTTAACCCCAACTCTTGTTACTGAGTTGTTTAGATCATCATGCTTGTTTGAATCAGGTATGACATGAGCAGGGAAAGTTCCAAAATTCTAAAATATGCAGGGTAGGGGTGCCTAAAGGACCAGGGTTGAGAAACACTGCTTTACCTAAACAAAATGAGGTGGATTTTTACTTTCTGGACCAGGATTTTCCATCTCTAGGGTTGGTTTTGAGTGGGAGTTTGGGGTTAAAAAGCCCTTTCTTCTCTGAAATGAGCCCCACTGTTGAAGAAAAACACTTCCAGAGAGGGAGCTCATGCCTGGGAGAGACCCCCCCCCCTTCCTCTCTCTCCCTCTCTCTCCCTCTCTCGTAAGAAAACTTGCCTCCAGCCTTCAGGAGAAAATAAAAGTCATGGGTTGAAGTTAGAGCGCCTGGTAAACAAGCCTGCAGCCTGAAAGTGTTTAACACAGACAGCAGGGCAGCTGGGATGGGCGACCACCTGGTCTGCGTTAGTCCACAGATGAGGAGGTATGTGTGTGTGAGGGACAGACAAGTCAACAGTAACTTCCTCCCTGGATATAGAGCTGGAGCTTCAGCTACTGCTTTCTGAAAATACAGTACCCTTGGGGAGGAATAAACACAGCCTTTGCTGTTGGAGGTTCGAAAGCACAGGAGCTCAGTTCATGAGTGGTGAACTTCACTTAAAGGGGAACGCAACTGATTTCCCAAAATGTCTGAGTAATGAAACGGTTCAGATTTAAACAAAGTCATGAGAACCTCACTGTTTCAGAGATTCACAATTGTTCATACGGTCGAAGGAACCAGACGTCTGAAGAATGTAATACACCTGGTCCATGTTGGCTCCACATTAGGATGTCCACCAGGGTCAGTGGTGACCAGGAGAGCTCCATCTGGGTTGTCTATCATACATTGGGTCCTAGGTGGATCCATGTGAAAGTAACGGACTGTAATTATGGGGCCCATTTAGGAAGCCCAACTGGGTCCCAGTAACAACTCATAGAAACTACTCAGAGCCCATGCCCATCTGGAACCCACCTAGCCCATGTTCCACCCATGTCGGCCTCATATAAGCACATTGGCTGGGCAGCATAATAAATCTCAATGCTCTCCATGAACATTTCTTTTCACAAAAACACATACATGAACTTGCCATGCAAGTTGTTTTTTGTGCATCAGAAAAAGGATGTAGACACCACATCTAGCTGAAGGTTGGGAACAGCTATGAGACAAAAGGTATCCGGTATCTTTAGAATCCCACCCACCTTTGCATGCATGCAGCTACATTGGGATATTAAGTTGGTGATTTCAGTCCTATTTTTAAATACACTATATGTCCTAATATAGTTTGTGGACACCACTTTGAAAGAATGCATTCGGCTACTTTAAAACACACCCATTGCTGACACAGATGTCAAATGCACACATAGCTAGAAAAGAACTACCAATAGAACAGAGCAGATAATCATGAACCTATTGGCATCATGCCATACCGGTTACAGGCTAGAGGGGTATACAGCCCCCCAGCAATGAGCTGTGTTTTCTAAATGATGATTCTCTATCTAATACTTCTGAGATGAGGTGGGGACATCACTAATACTTGTCTGTGAACACAATCAAATCCTCACAGCAATGCTCCACAATGTAGTAGAAAGGCTTCCCTGGACAAGAGGGACAGTTACTCTGAAAGTATTTAAGGACAACATTAAAATTAATACTCTTGATTTCAGAAGAAAAACATGACTGAGCCAGCCTCCCAATACTTTAGTCCATGCAGTGTTTTGTTCTAAAGTGTTTGTTAAACATTTAGCAGACTTTCCATTAAACATTTGGTCCCAGTTTAGTTAGGGGACGTAGAAATGGGATCCAAAAACAATAAAAACATCCTTTAACACAGGAAATACCAAAAGTTGTTGATCGTTTTATTCGATTTTTTTTTCTCTACATCTCTGGAAACTTTGAATCACCATTTCAGTGCAATACAGGCTAGAGACACAGACACACATACTTTACACACTTACATACACACAGAGCCCCCGTTATCACTTTGTTCTTTCTATAATACATCTTTAAGAGCTCCCTGTTTTAAAAGCCCAGCTCAAGGCAGAACACCGATGCATTCAGAAAACAGGTCCAAGGTATTTATGCTTAACTGTTAGTAGGAAACATCGACACCCCCTTTTATTCTGACCAGTCTGCCTTGAGAGGAGTGTTTACGGACCCGTGAATGCTGCTCATGAGCAAAATAAAACCCTGTGGGCTTAATCAGTTTTCATTTGTTTAACAGAATATGGACTAATTAGGTAATCAGAATGGGCACACTTACAGATAAGCAGGCATTCCTTGAACTGTGCATACAAATGAGTATCCTGTCTTGAGCTACTTGAGGTCTTTTCTGCCAAGTGGAGAACAATTCAACATTATCTACTGCAGTGTTTCCCAATCCTGGCTCTTAAGTACCTCATTCACTACACATTTTAGCTTTTCCCCTTGCTCCAACATACCTGACACAACTCATTAGCTACCTAAAAAGCCCTTAATTAAGTTAAAATGAGTGTGTTAGATCAAAGAGAACACTAAAATTAGCAGTGTGGGGATACTCCAGGACACAACTTGAAACACTGGGTCTACTGAACACACCCAGGGTACCAGAGAACATCAAAATCGCCACTGGTGAGCAACACCAGTACAGTCCTAAGCAGTATCACCATCAGGACCTTCTAGTTCAGAAGTGTCATTAAGATTCAAAATGTAAATGTCTGCGGTTCGTAATCCGTCGACAACAACTGTGGAATCCTTTCTCCGAGTTTGTCTCTTGTCTCCGTGAATATGGATTAAAGAGGGAACACACTGCACTAATGTGTGCTCCAGGTCATGACCCCGCCCCTCCATCACGCGTGGCAGACTGAGGAATGTCTGAGTTTTGGGTGCACAGCTGACCCTCCCCCACCAATTACGACTTGTGGAAGATGGGGATGAGGAGGGGGGGGGGTGTTGTACCACCTGAAGAAATCCTGTAACATCATACATATACAGCCAGGCTGATTCCTTAAAACACACGTCTTAGGAAAAAAAAAGCCTGTGTACCACTCTTGTATGACGATGCAACTGCAGATCACATTGGTGAAGCTTTCTCTCAGAAACAAGACGAAAGAGGGTCAGGTTGGTCAGTGAAGAGTTTGTTGACTGGGAGGGGGTGGAGGGGGGGTCATCCAGGAGTTGCCGTACATTTTATTTATGCCTGCTTCCCCTCCTCTTCATTGCTGCCGTGCACTGTGGGCAATACCACTTTCCTTTGGGTGCTTCAGTCAAGCCCACACAGCCGTAGTGGAACCACTCAATTGGGCACTGCAAAGAAGGAAAGAGAGATAGTTCAGATCAAAGCAATTCCCTCCTTTCTGCTGTTCTAAATGTGGCTATGAGCATACATGAGTGCACTAACACAGACTGACTATCCAAGCAGTAGGGGGGAAAAGTTAATCTACTCTGTCACACGTTATGCAGGATGTCTATTACTACTTGCTCTTAGTAACTGTAGCTGTAATGTGCCTGGCTCACACTCCAGATCCTTCTACAGAGCTGATAAAGGGGGTCTAATGCAACCACTTCCTTGCTAATCTTTCGAACACAAAGCATGTTTTCCAGTTATTATTCTTAAAAGACTTACTGCTGAGAGAAGTCTATGAAGGTAACTACATGCAAGTTGTGTAACCAGGCAGTATTTTAGACACATTTGTTTTTCCTGACAATCGCAGAATGTGTCCTGATTACAGGCTGTCCTTTAACAGATATTTTCCCAAATTATCTTTTAACATGGTGTGCAAGTAATCCAATTTTTTATCCCTGCAGTTAACTCAAAATGCAGACACAGCTGCCAAGATCCCAAATCATAAATATTAAACAAGTTCAATATTTACGACTCAACATCCTGCGTGGGAAACGGCTTTTCTTTAATGTTAAGTTAAACGTTCATTTCATGCGCTCAATTCAAAGGAGCTGAATGCATCGAAGATGTGCAGGATGTGAGTGAGAACATGTGCATTTAATGAGGAGGATATGGGGTAATGGCTTGGGGTAAGCACTGCAGCAGAGGAATAATGGTTACTTACATCCTGGTTATCACAGCCAACCATCTCACCATAAGACACCTGCAAACAGAGAAAGAACCTTGTAGATAAATGAGCGCGCACATACACATGCAGAAAGACAAGACAAACTAAGAGTGCACACAGCCACGTGCATGCACCTACAAAGAGAGACATGGCACTGACTAATGCTTTGATGTACACACACACACACACACCTAATCTTTCGTCAACAGTTTCAACAAAAACAATTTTGTGGCCCATCATAAGACAAAATGCATTCTGAGAGACAATGCTTTTGCACACCCATAGTGTCAGGCATGTATGCCAGAGAGAGACCCCTTATAAACAACAAACAGATAGTAAATAATGTATTACGTTGTTATACCACTAATCAGAGTGCACAGTGTCATTTTAGTTCATGTTTCCTTGTGTCATTTTTTTTTAAATAGAATTTTAAAGCACAAGAAAATTCTAAATTCAAAAGGTATAAGCACACGGACATAGTATTTGTAATTTCCAGTGGTCTGGCAATGATTTAGATAACTCCAATAAAAAATTCTAAATAAAGAATAAATGAAGCTATAATAAAGTTTATATAAATAAAGTTTAATATTCCATATAATTTGCCTCACAATAAAAAAGAATTAGGGAAGTTCCTGTGCATTTATTTATTTATTTATCTACAGTATTACCTATCTATACAAACTGATGTTTACATTTAATAATGACAACAATAAGTAATAATAATTATTATTGTCATTATGTTCATATTTTGTCTTAAATCTCCAACTTTCATTGCCACTCTGGCCTAGAATTTTTCTACTGCAGTGTGCAACTCTGGTGGAGCCACACCGGTTCTTGTGCCAAAACGCTATGTGTAAAATTGTGCAAAATTAGACCACTAACAAATCAGTCAACATGTTTCTTCCCTTTTACTGCCCATTCTGGATCTCTCAGCTGGTAAAAATGGACATTTTCTACGAGAGGGAGCTCAAACCCCGATTTGCATTTAGTGCTGTGGAATAAAAGTGAGTTACACTTCCCTTGCCTGAGGGAAGCCAGGATCAAAAATAAACAAACAATTCTCACATAAAGCCGCCTTTAATTGTTAAAGGTTTCCTAGCAGGAACTAATTGTCTACTGACTGCAGTGACACGACTTTATACTGCAAACTCAAAAGAAGGATCAAAAGTGTTTTGTAGTTAAGAGGTAGTTACAAGTGCTGCCTAACTGGAATACCTGTGAAATACACTGCAACTTAAGTTTCAAACATTCAAACTTTCAGGAATGTGTCTGCATACCTGGTTGCAGATACAATAGCGGGGCTCATTGGGGTCATATGTCCAGTCCACTTGGCCACTGCTGTCACTCTCAGGCAGTGCTGCCGTCTGCTGGACCAGCTCATGAGCCAGAGCTGAGGAGGAGGAGCAGGATGACAAGGATGAAGAGGAGGAGGATGAGGAGGACTGATGATTGGAAGACTTTGTGTTGCCTCTGTACAGGAGAGCAAAAGATACAGAGTGCAAGAATGAGACAGACAAAAGCACACAAATACAGAAAGAGGTGGGGTGGGTTCTAGCCTGCACATTCCCCAATATTGCATGCGTGGAAACTTCCTGAGGTTCCAGTGAATAAAGGTAATATAGTAGATGTGTCTGGATTCACAAAGCAAAGTTCTGTTCTATGATCGGCTGCAGGGTTCAGTATGACCCCTTCCCCTCATTTTCCCAATCTATCAGGTGGACAAAATTTAAAGTACTAACATTTTTCTACCTTCACAAAAATTAAATAAAATATTATTAATCAGAACCAACGCACCCACACACAGGCCAGATTTAACTACACAAAACCTGTGTATTAAAGAACCCCCACCGTAGCAAGGTTAACCCTAACTAGGATGCAACCAGTTGAATCCAATTCAACTGTGTAGAACATAGGCATCTTCAATTTCCAAAATTTTCCTTGTTGTTACAAAAGAAGAGAAATTAATTATTTCTAACTTGTTCTTGCGTCCTGCACGAGAGTCTGAGCTGTTGCTGGGTGTGAGGGTCTGTGTGAGAGTAGAAGCCAGTGCAGAGGATGAGTAGCTGGAGGAGTCTCTGCTTAGTGTAAACTCCCGACCCAGAAAATCGTTGTTTTTAATGGCCTCATAACTGGCCTTCAGACTAGACGTCCTCCTGCCCTCCTTCATCTGCAATACACATAATAAACAAGGGCACACATTTTTTCACAACAGTCAGAAACACATTCTCAACATTGAAAAAACTGGACAGATATTATTTTCATATTACAAAAAAAGGATCCATGCCCAGAAACAACACAGTTGGGATCATTTAATGACAGGAAGGAAGGGAAGAATGGGACTTGGTTTACCTGTGCTGTGGCCTGTACCGCCTGGGCTGCTGCCATTGTGATGGCCCCTGCGCCGGTAGCTGGGCCAGCTGGCAAAGAACTCAGGTTGTAAGAGGAAAGAGACTGGGAAGAGTTCACGTTGTACACATTGTTTGAAGAAGTTGAGGTGCTGTTCACCCTGCAGCCTGTTTCGTACATAGAGTGACATACAGACAGACACAGAGACAGTCAGCATGGCTGAATAAGATCACTGAATGACCGGTGGGCTTAAATAGCCTAAAATAAAACTAGTGAAAAACTAGTGTTTCAATCATTACATTATATGTAAATAAGTAACAGTGCAGCCATAGGACTTGCTTACCTGGCGTATTCTCTTTAGAAGCATCAGATGTGAGTGTGGAGAGCAGGGCTTCAGATTTAAACTTCTTCTCTGGCACATGCTCAGTAGTGTGGTGGGTTGGTGCACTGTACTTCCTCTCTGATAAGCACGTGCGCACACACACACACACACACACACACACACACACACACACACACACACACACACACACACACAAAACGGAGGGAAAGTAAGCATGAAAACAAGTGAGCTTGAAAGGTTGCAAAGCAGGATGCTAATAAGAATTATGGGCACAGTAAACACAGATGAAGGCAGATGACAGATGAAGTCTTACTTTCTGCGGTGGTGTGGGAGTGGACATGGTGGTTATTAACTGGTTGAGAAGGGCTATCCATTTCCAGTGACCCTACAGAAAATGAGAATTTATGTAACAGTTGCACTATAAAATGATTTAATTCTGGCAATAATAACACAACATAATATTATATACAGTTAAATCGTTTACCAGCTGCTGCATTTTTAAACTCCAGCATAGTTAACAGATCCACATTTACTCTCTTATTTCCTCACAGAAGATAATTAACAATTCTGCATATTTTTTGTTGGCAGACAGCTCATACTTACGTCTCTCCAAGATCTCTGTGATGCCAGCATTGTCAGCCTCCAATTCCATTTTAAACTTTGCCAACTCCTGATCCAACTTCCTCAAGTGTCGGTCCACCTGAGCACACAAATAACAACCAAATTCATTTTACACCATTGCAGCTTTAGACATCAGAACACATACATCCACCATGAACGCATAAACTACAAGTAAACTGCAGTATATTCATTTCATTCCAGACACCTTCACAGTGTGTGACTGCCATCTAGTGGCCATTAAGGTACACTGTGCACCAATACTCTGTACTCACCAGATCATAGATTTGATTGGCTAACTGAACTTTTTCATCTGCATCTTCCAAAGCCTTATAATAATCCTGAGTGAGAGAGTGAGAGAGAGAGAGAGAGAGAGAGAGAGAGAGAGAGAGAGAGAGAGATTGCTTTGAATTTCTGCATTCCAGCAATACTTCAATACATCAATACATCAGCAATACATCAAACAGCAACTTCAACTGTTTTGATTCAGAGCAACACACCAACACGGCACCACCATGTCGGCATCTCTGCAGTGCTCAGAGTGACCCACCACCCAAATGATAGGTGCTACATGTTGGTCATATGGGGGTCCTGACTATTAAAGAACAGGCTCAAAGGAGTCTAATAAAGTATGCAGAAACAGATGGACTACAATCTGTAATTATAAAACTACAAAGTGCTCCGGTGTGGTCAGTGGAGCTGATAAAGATGATGAAAACAAAAAGGTGATGTTATTCAAGTGTCCAGATGGTGTCTGGTCAGTGTATATCAAAGGCTAAACAAATACCATCAAAATCACTTCAGCTGTAACAGAGTACATAAGCAAAAATATATGAAGATTCATCCAGTGTGGGAAAACAAAGCTGACTAACATTTACGTGTGTTTACTTGACTGATTTAAAATGCACAAAATATAACCAATATTCTAGCATAATTCTAGCATTTCTAGCAGATGTTCTAACCACAGAGAATTGCATCTCTTGTTCTGTACCTTCTTAATAACCTCCATCTGCTCTTCCCTCCATTCTGGTTTGTTCTTTTTAGCATTGGCAAAGAACTCATTAACTCTCTGCTCCAGCTGGTCCATAGCATCTGAAAGCAAAGAAAGAGGGTCATTATTTGTAAGTGGATGAGTAAGTGACAGTGAAAAGCTATGTGTGTGGATAACAGTTTACATCTGAGAGGGATGGAGAGAAAGAGGGAGATACTCCTCTCTGTATATTTCTATGTATTCTATATATCTCTGTTTTTTATTTTAACTTACCTTTAATTGGATGGGATCTTATTAATTCTGTACGTTCTATTTTTAATTATTTCAGGATTGTTTAATGTGATTAAACAGTTATCAAAGCATTTCATTAATAGTTGAACCACATGTGACAAGATCCTGTATGTGAAAAAAATGTAGATTGAGTTGAAATAATAATGATTTTTGTTTTTATACTGTTGTTTATATTACATGAAAGCCTTGCATTTCAAAATAGCAACTTTACAGGGGAAGGAAAAACACGGAAGTCAATGTAAATATATTGTAATCCTTGCACTATATGTGTAATAAAAATATTAAACAAAATGCCTAATAGAAATATTAAACAATGTGTCTGATATGAAAGTTAAACAACATGCCTGATTATTAACACCTGCAATAGCAATATTAAACATGTTCTATAATATTCAAACATGTCTAATAAGCCAAATAGGAATATTGAAATATATGATTCATATGAATATTAAATAGATATGATTATAAATGTTTCATATGAATATTAAACATCTGATAAAAATATTAATGTCTAATAAGAATAAGAAATAAAATGTGTAAAACAAATGAAATAAAACGTAATACAAATATTATATAATATCTGACAGGAATATTAAACAATGTCTAATAAGAATATTAAATATGTGTAATAAGAAAATTAAATATGTCTAATAGGAATATTAAATATATGTAAGAAGCATATCAAATAATGTCAACTAAGAATATTAAATATATATTAAATGATGTCTAATAAAATATATGTAATATTGAATAATATTGAATCATAATATTAAATAATGTCTAATAGGAATATTTATGCCTAAAAATATTAATGTCTAATAGGAATATTAATCAATATTTAATATGAATATTAAATGTTTAATACAATGTCTGATAAGAACATTAATCAACATAATAAAAATATCAAAAAAGTCTAAGATTTAATGTTCTTAAGAATATGTCTAAAGAATGTTAAACAAAATGTGTAATATGAATATTAAATAAGAAAATTGTCTACATATCTAATAAGAAAATTAAATGTCTAACAGGAATTTTAAAAATATGTAATAAGAATATTACATTATGTCTAATATGAATATTCATTCGTGTCTTATAGGAATATTAAACAATGTTTAATATGAATATTAATATTATATGTAATAAGAAATGGAGTGGGGTTTGATTGCTGGTCTGGGAGACTATTTGAGTCTAAACCAGTTCAGTGGATAAGATCCCTCTAAACGGGTCCAGTTCAGTTCAGCCTGGTTCGGTTAGGTTCAGTTCACTTCAGCCCGGTTCGGTTCAGTTCAGTTTGATTCACCCCGAATCTGGTTGGGTTCAGTTCAGCCCGGTTCGGTTCGGTTCAATTCAACCCGGTTCGGTTAAGCCGCTGTCTTTCTGAACCCCTGGGTCTCATCTGGACTGATGAGGGTCTGATTGAGGGACAGGTGTAATAAGTTCTGCTTAACGGCTCTCAGGTGTGTGTGTGTGTGTGTGTGTGTGTGTGTGTGTGTGTAGCGCCTACTCTGAACCTGCAGGTCCATCTCCCTCATTTCCGTAAACCTGTCGCGGAGATCCATGGGTAGCTGCTCGATCACTGCCGGAGAGAAGAAAAGGCGCCGTTATCAGTTAGCCTAGCGGCTAACGGCCGCGGAGCAGTTTCCGCAGAACACGGGTCGCCGCGGGCTCCAAAACCGGCCGCAAAACAGCGAGCGGGGAAAGTAATGTCTATACTTACTTTCGAGGTAGTCCTCCAGGTACAGCATGATGACCACTGTGGTATTTTTCGCGGTTTTACCGAAAGCGGAGGACTGTTCAATATGGCGCCTCTGCTCGCTGAACGCTGGAGAAAAAAACGGCTCTGTCGGGGGGCGGGGCCTCGCGGCGTGTACCTGGGCACTGATTGGTCGGTGGCGTTACCACGCGCCTCCCGCCTTCGCTGACAGCGTCCATGGTATTTGTAGTTGTTAAATTAGTGCTTTAAACAAGAGAGGGGGACTGTTACATCAGAGGGGGACTGTTACATCAGAGGGGGACTGTTACACCAGAGAGGGGACTGTTACATCAGAGGGACTGGACATGATTTGGTCCCATAGTAGACAGTGCATGTCAGAGCATAAATCAAGCCATGAAGTAATTCCATGAAGGAATTGTCTGCATTGTATACAATAATCGGTCACCCCTAGTCGGTATTGATACGAGGGACTCTAACAGCGATACGTGCAGGACGTGTGCTGCCACTCATGGCAGGTCTTCCAACTGGCAGGATAATGTTTACACACACAGCCAAGGCCCATGTGGTCACCAGATTCAAAAATCAAACGTTGGTGGGATCAGATGGGATGCCATCTTTGACAACCTACAAATATACAGGATCCACAGGCCCAGCTGCAACATCTGTGGGTCAGTTTGGTGTACAGTGCCATTTCCAACCTGTATGCCTTCATGCCCAATCGTATCTCATCTCGTACTAGTGCCTACTTTCTTTAAATTGTAGTTTTCCCTCAGTAAACTTAACCTTTCATTGTAATATTGTAAGCACATACACATCCTTATTTTCATACATATAAAGTTTTGCTCAATTCCAACAACACCTTCCTGATGCATTATTTTTCTATTTGTGTGTTTATTTAACAGAAGGAACAGTTCAGAGCACTGTCTATTGCAGTGATATCATGTTTCAAAATGATTTAATGTAACTGCATAAATGTAACCCACATTTACACAATGTTTATGATAAAATAAAAAAAAAACATAAAGTGGATTTGTTTATGGTTTAAAAAGAGAAGTAGAAAGATGCTTGTTTTTTTTTTTGTTTTTTTTTTGCATGAACATGTATGTAAGGCCTAATATGTCTACTTTAGGCTTATAGAAAGTAATGATATGAAAATCAGGCTTCTTTGACGTCTTAATACTACATCTGGGTAATGCTAGTCTAGACAGACGAAGACCATAGACAATCCTATAAGTCCAGTGCTGGTAGAGTCACATTGTTTCTTCTCTGCTGTACATACATTGAACATACATACATACATACATACACACAGTACATTATGATACTTGTTGTATACTCTACATTCTGTATGTAGTATAGTGTATGTACTGCAATGGTATGCAGTATAGGGTAAATACTTGTATTCGTATATGTGTTGGTGCATACAGTATGAAGTATAGAGCATAATTCTGTTTTTTCTTATTCATTATAGTGTTTTCTTGGGTACAGTACTGATTATTCCTATTCATTATACACTATGTACTTGTACAGTATGGAGCACCACACTGGTCATTTATATTCAATGTACATTATTTACTTATACATGCTGATTCTGCACACAGTATGTTCTGCTACAGTGTAGATTATAAAATATGCAGTAGGCTATTCCAAACACAACTCCTGATCTTACTAGATGTCTGCTAGATTACATATTTTCCCAAGTAAAGTATGACTCACTTATAAACAGCTCCAGTAGTGTAAACAAGCACAAAGCAAGAGTGAATGCATTTACCTGGACAGATTTTCAAAGAACCAATTCGAAAGACTGCTGGTTGCAACTAGGCTCCATTTAAAGTCAAACCACTGTCATGGATCAATATCAGTGAATAACACATAGGCCAGAGAGAGTCTTCTTAGAAACACCAAGGCCAAGCAAAGACATAGAGACAAAATGCTCAGGTGGAGAGGCTAGTGTCCAAAAACAGCCTAAAGAGGGCAGCAGTGAATGACTCTTCATTCACAGGCACATTCATACAGTAGGTGTGCTTTTAAAAGTGTAAATTTTAAAGAAAATGGTTTTCAAGGGCTCTTTATTATAGAAACGGTTCAATATAACCCCAAACTGGTTTCATGATCATCATTTTTCAACAAGCTTTTCTTTAGTAGAACCAATCTAGTTTAGAGTGTATATTGCAAGAAGAATATTGAACCTCGTAATCTCAGTTGCATTCAAGAGGAAGAGAACTTTTTAATGCAATGTTTCATTTTGGCCTGGAGTCACTTCAAGACACGAATGAAGGCTAGTCTGTCTGGTTTGATTTCACAGAAAAGCAACTGTGTCGAAAATTGCTGAACAAATCCTGAAATTCATACTGGCTACAACGTAAAGTGCACTGGGGCTTGGTATGTACAGGGATGCAAGTGCCCATGCTGACCCTTCATTAGCACTGGACTGTGGAGACATGGAAGGCTTGGTTTGATGAATGATGAATTTTACACCAGGCTGTGTGTGCGTCACAGGAACAGGTGGCATCATGGTACATTATGAGGAAAACGGCAAGTCAGCGGAGGCAGTGTGGTGCTCTGGGCAATGTTCTACTGAGAAACCTTGGGCCTTGGCACTCATGTGGATGTTAATATAAGACATACCACCAGCCTAAGCATTGTTGCAGACCATGAACCATGAAGAAGATAAAGAATAATCTGTCCAGATTTGCCAGTTTAGTGCACAAAATCTAGATGTATTAACCCATCCATCCGGGGAGCCGGTGCCCAGCCAGCAACTCTGAGCACAAGGGCAGGGAACAACCCTAGACAGGGCGCTACTCCATCGTAGGGGTCACACATACACACACAGGGCCACTTTAGAGTCACCAATTCACCAACCGTGCGTGTCTTTGGACTGTGAGGGAAACCGGAGTACCGGAGAAAACCCACTCGAACACCGGGAGAAACTCCATGGAAATTTCCAAGGTCGCCCCACCTGGGGATCAAACTCAGGTCCCTCTTGCTGTGAGGCAACTGCGCCACCGTGCCACCATGTATTAACATGTATTTTATACAATTATTTTCAGTCATGATTAACTTTGACCATTTTATGTGTTAGATATTCATAAAATAGATAGTATTAGTAATTAGAGACAGACATGCCTGGACTCTGTTCTTTGGCAAACTTTATTCCATGATGATTTTTTTTTATATCAAGGGTTTTCTCTTGAACACTTCCTTTGAAAACTTGCAGTCATTTTCTGATGATTAATGCTATATTTTGACTTGTGCTGTGCTGTGGTACCTGTAGGTCCCATGATGCCATCCTTGTTAAGATGGTTTGACTTGGCCATGCTGGCAGTTTAAATGTTCTCTGCTAGAAAATCTTTTTTTCCAGGCAGTGGAAGCCTGGTTTCTAATTGTTTAGAGATCTTTTAAAATCCCTTTCCAGAATCATCTGCATCTACAGCCTTCTTTCTGAAGGCCTTAGAGAGCTCTTTGGATCTGGCTGTGTTGATCCTACTTACTTCATCAAGAGCAAACCAAACTAAATGTCTATTTTAAATTAGTTATGCAGTACTCACCCAAGAAAATGTGGTATGGACAATACAGGACATTCAGTCCAGAGGATATTTATATGTATATCAGACTTAAAGACACAATGACAAAGACAGCCTCTTTCCCTCAGTCCCATGGGAAAACAGGGACTGGAAATGGGTTCTGTAGAAATGAATGGCAGCTGTTTTTATCCCACAAATACACAGAAACAGCAGAAGTTTCCCTATGAGGAAAAACTGAAATGCTACAAAAATAAGAAACGTGACTTTTAAGCCGCAAGTCCAGCAGCATTATCCCAGTCTCTCATTGGACAGATCTGACTTTGGGCTGTGTGAACTACTCTCTCATGGCTTGTGATTCTCTGACGAGGTTCTGTGTGTATTTATAGCTGATATGTTTACAATAGCAACATCACCAACAATGTTAAACTAATTTGCAGTGTATACTGTATGGTCACAGGCATAATAATGATTTTATTGTGTGTGTGATATTGTGTGTGTAGAAAGATGATGATAAAGAGATGGCATTCAAAATCACTTTGTATTGTTTATTTCCATTTTCATACAAATAAACACTGTTCCAAGTAAAACAAGGTGAATTCATGGTTCAAAGTGAAAACAACTGGCAGCTTCAGGTCACTTTCCATGAGCAACACACATGGTTTAATCATTTGTGTTGTGGGCAGTGGCCTGGATCAGGGATTTCTCAACCTTCTCCACCTCTTGGACCACCTGTTTATAACTAGAAACCACAAGAAACCGAAATTCAGCTTTTTGGATAAAATTGTCTTTGAGTTGAAAACCTCTTGCCAAAAGGTGAGCAGTTAAGATGCATTGCTAACATGAGATGACACATCTAATATAAAAATATGAGCTCCTTTAATTCTGTCTATAAGCTGTATCTGATAGTTGAGTGTCATCATTCTTCATTTAACGAATACTTACAAATTTTGGTTTGCTAACTGTCTGCATCAGGTGCCCACAGCCGCCTTGTTTATAAATATATATATATATCTGCATTTGTTATTGGGGCTGATATGTAAACACAAACTGAATATAGACTATAATAAAGGTACACTTTAACAGTTGTAATCAAACCTGAATCTGAGAACAGCTTGCTCTCACAGCAGCTGCTTGTCCCGTATTTCCTTGGAGCAGGGAGGCAGTGGGACTTTATGAGGGGCTAAACACTTAAAAAGTAATGCACTGTGTTTTAGAATTCATATAATTCTGATATGTGCAGTGGCATACAAAAGGCATGTTATGTTATGTTGCAGCCGGTGGCACTGAGAATGTTTCACTGAGAAGAGTGGATTCAATAAAATTCAATACAAGCTAATTGTGGAAGCAATCATTACACTGTATTTAATAAAGTTAAATATAGCAAATACACCTCAAATGCACAATAGACTCCCTCCCACAATAGACAAGCTGAAGGTTTAGCCATTGCCCTCAGAGACCCCCAACCTAAACTTCATTAAATATCTGTAGATAGAGCAGTGCAGCAAGTTGAGTAATACAGAACCAGAGGCCTTTTGTAGGGAAAATGGTTGATACAACCCAAACAAGAACTGGAAAACACTTTAGGGTGTAGTAGTAGTAGTAGTAGTAGTAGTAGTACTACTACTACTACTACTAATAATAATAATAATAATAACAACAATAATAATAATGATAATAATAATAATAACAATAATAATAATGATAATAATAATAATAACAACAACAACAATAATAATAATAATTATTATTATATTATTATTATTATTATTATTATTATTATTCCTGTACTGCACATGCATTTTGACAAATTAAAAACTAGCCTTCTTGGTTCTGTCTGTCAGTAAAGGCTTTTTTCTGGTCACTCTTCCATAAAGTCCAGCTCTATGTAGCATATTGTGGTTGTATGAACAGGCTGTCCTGTCTCTGCTTGGGAACTCTGCAGCTCCTTCAGGGTTACCTTTGATCTATGTGCTGTGCCCCTGATTAATGCCCTCCTGTCCCAGGCTGAGAGTTTTGGTGGGTGGCCCTCTCTTGGCAGATTTGTTGTGATACCATATTCTTCCTATTTTATGATAATGGATTTGATGGTGCTCCGGGGGATTATTAGACATTTGTTTTATACCCCAGCCCTGACTTCTCAACAACATGGTGTTGCTTGGTAAATGATGTGTGCCTCTTGCTTAATGGTGTTGCAGCCTCTAGGGCTTTTCAGAAAAGATGTGTGTATCAAATCATCTTACACTAAAATGGCACACAGGTGGACTTCATTTCACTAAGCATTTGACTTCTGAAGGTAACTGGTTGCACCTGAACTATTTAGGGAGTTCATAGCAAATTTCACTTCACCAACTTAGAGTATTTTCTGCTGGTGCAACACATACTTCTCCTTTCGGCTGCTCCATTTAGGGGTCGCCAGAGCGGATCATCTGCCTCCTCCACTGTTACACCAACCATCCTTCTAAACCCGCCTTCCTCCTCTCCTCCTCGATGGTCTTCGACCTACAGTAGTCCAATTTCCACCAACACCCTGCTGGTTAACAGCAATGGAGGCGGTCGTTGTCAACCCGGGCCTCAACCGATCTGCATTGTAGTTTTGGCACAAGTTTTACGCTGGATGCCCTTCCTGACGCAACCCTCACCATTTATCCAGGCTTGGGACTGGCACAGGAAATGCACAAAGTACACCCCTAATGACTGGTTTTGCTGATGCATCACATACAATTCAGATTAAAAAAGGAACAAATTAGGTAAAAGCCCAGGGGGTAAATACTTTCACAAGGCATTGTATTTAGAGTGGTTTTGGTCAGGCTGATACACAGTCCTCTTGCATGCATGTAAAAGAACATTGTTCGCTTCACAATTGGGCAGGGTCAATGAATCACACTGCACAAGTCCAACTGATCCCTGCTCTTCTTTAAGCAGACCCGGGCACGATTCACTGTACCATGCTTGGGCACAGTTTCGGAGTGATCACGGTAGTTAGACAATCTGGAAGGAACTGTGCTCAGGCATGGTACAGATCACCTACTGTGAGTAAAGTCTTAGTCTACAACAACAACAACAAAATACTAGGGTGTTTAAAAGGCCAGTCTGAAATTGTTATTGATGGAAAAAAGTAATTCTGCTCAAAATATTGAAGAAATGTTTCCTCTTTTGGAAAACGTATCGTCTTTCGCTTGTATAACGATTCACAGTAACGGGTCAATTTCAGCTAAAATATGAAGGGTTTGGGTTTAAACGCATTTAAAGCCAGTTTCATCAGTGTTTGTTTTCCAGTAGAATTTGCTGAGTGAGGCGTTTTGGTTCTACAATGAACAATGAACCCACGAATTTGAGAACCAAGTATGCAATCGCAACCGTCGAGATGCCATGGTTCAAAATGCAATGGTGCTTGAAAGTTTGTGAACACTTTGAATTATCTATATTTCTTCATAAATTGGATGTAAATCCTAAATAATAAAAAACAAATCAAACAAATTAGATAAAAATATTACACTTCATTCATTTATTGAGGAAAATGATCCAACATTACATATTTGTGAGGACATACGTATGTGAACCTTTAGGATGAGTAGATCATTTGAAGGTGAAATCAGAGTCAGGTGTTTTCAGTCTATGGTATGTGGTATGAGCCTTGTTGTATTTAAAGAACAGATCTATCAAAGTCTGATCACACTGATCATTCATTGTGGAAATATATCATGACCCAAACGAAGGAGATTTCTGAGGAGCTTAAAAGTAATTGTTGATGCCCATCAGGCTGGAAAATACAAAACCACTTCTAAAGAGTATAAAGGAGTGGTCAATCAATGAAGATCCAGCCAAGAACAAGGTGTGTATTAGTCAGCAAGGTCACAAAGAATCCCATGGACAAGCCAGAAGGCTTTTGTTCTCATCTCTTCTGTCAGCAGATGAGACCAAAATATATATTTTTGGTTTAAATGAGTAACATTATGCTTGTCCCATCTGTGAAACATTGGGGTGGTATCATGGTTTTGCTACATCTGGGCCATAACAGCTTGTGATCACTGATCATAAACAACAAAATGTCAGAACATCCGCAAACAATATGTCAAGAGAACATGGGTCATGCAGCAAGACAATGACTCTAAGTACACAAGATTTTTTAAAGAAGAATAAATGTAATGTTTTGGAATGGCCCAGTCAAATCCAACCCTAATCCCATAGCAATGTTCTGGGTGGACCAGAAGCGAGCAGCTGATGGAAGGAAACCCACCAACATAGAAGAGTTGAAAGTTGAGAGTAGAGAGAGGGATGAGCTGAAATCCCTCCAAGGTGACGTGCAGGATTAATTAAAAGTTATTGGAAATGTTTCGTTATAATTATTTCTGCAAAAGCGGGTCATTAATGCCAAGGTTCACATACGTTTGTCACAGATATGTAATACTGGATCATTTTCCTGAATAAATAAATGTCATTTTAATAGAAATAAAAGTAAATGTAAATAAATGTAATTTCATCACATTGGTTGATTTCATTCTCCTTCACGACTAAAAATCTGATCAAGTTTTAGTTCTAATTAATGCAGAAATATAGAAAATACTAAAGGATTCACAAACTTACAAGCACCCATGTAGAACCACTGCCGTTCTCTACTGTCCAGAGAAGGATATGAGTGGGGCTTCCAGCTGTAATCCTGTACACACTGTACGTACAATTTTTAATGCACCATCCAGTCAAATAAACGTATAGGTGGTCCCCATTGCCTCTTTTTGAAACTAATGAAAGCAATGGACTTTTCTGACTAACGAAAGCCCCCTGAGTTTACATTTTAACGGCCTCCTCACTTCTTCATTTATATGTAATATGTACAGTTATAAGTATTAAGCCACCATTATCCAGCTGTATTAAGGAAAAAAGGCAAAACAAAAACAACAAACAAACAATAACAACATATAAATGTAATTACATAATGAGTAATGAGAATGTAATGAAACATGGTGGAGGTAGTATCATGGTTTTGCTACTTCTGGTTCTTCTTAGCTCCTAATCTGCCTGTAAAGTGAAGTCCAGTAGTGATGGTTCCACTCCCTCCTCTCAGGGTCACGTTCAATTCATCTCTGCAAACAGTGATGCACTCATCATATTTGACCTCCTAACCTTCTGCTTACTCCCTCACACTTTCTCTTCTGTCTTGCTGTCTCACTTCCATTTACTCACTCAGTCACTCTCTCTTCACTCACCCCTCACTCTCTCTCTCTCTCTCTCTCTCTCTCTCTCTCTCTCTCTCTCTCTCTCTCGGAGGCGGAGAGCTGACTGCATTCCTCTCTGCTCTGAAACTCCAGCTGTCCTGATTTGGGAGTGCAGTGTGCTCCTCGCCTTTAGGACCCGGAGGACGACTCCCTCCAGTCCCGCAGAGGACGGACACGCGGAGCGGCTCAGCGTTCGGTTCAACGGGAGGCGCGCGCTCCTCACCGTGTAGCTGCGCGAGGCCCGTGTTTCACTTCACAGTGGGAGAAATGACAGCGTGACCGGGGCAGCAGTGACTGATCCGGGCAGCAGTGATCGGGGCAGCAGTGACTGACCGGGGCAGCAGTGACCGGGGGCAGCAGTGACTGGCCGGGGCAGCAGTGACTGGCCGGGACAGCAGTGACCGGGGGCAGCAGTGACTGACCGGGACAGCAGTGACTGACCGAGACAGCAGTGACTTGGGGGCAATAGTGACTGGCCGGGGCAGCAGTGACTGACCGGGGAAGCAGTGACTTACCGGGACAGCAGTGACCTGGGGGGCAGCAGTGACTGACCGGGGCAGCAGTGATTGACATGGGGAAGCAGTGACTGGGGGCAGCAGTGACTGACAGGGGGCAGCAGTGACAGGGGGCAGTAGTAACCGTGGACAGTAATCACAGGGGGCAGCAGTGACCTGGGACAGTAATCACATGGGGCAGCAGTGACAGGGGCAGTAGTGACAGGGGGCAGTAGTAACTGTGGACAGTAATCACAGGGGGAAGCAGTGACAGGGGCAGCAGTGACTTGGGACAGTAATCATAAGGGGCAGCAGTGACAGGGGACAGTGATCAAACAGGGCAGTAGTGACAGCAGTGACGGGACAATAATCACAGGGGGCAGCACTGACAGGGGCAGTAGTGACCGGACAGTAATCATAGGGGGCAGCAGTGACGGGACAGTAATCACAGGGGGCAGCAGTGACAGGGGACAGTAATCACAGGGAGCAGCAGTGACGGGGACCGTAATCATAGGGGGCAGCAGTGACAGGGGATAGTAATCACAGGGGGCAGGGACGTGGTGGGGTGCCACCTGTCACACCCCTGTTAACGTGCTCGAGCGGACCCTCGACTTGGCACACGCGCCCCGGCACCGTCCGCACGTGTCCGGGTGAAATGTGGCGGCGGCCGGTGCGCGCGCCATGGCCCGGGAGGACTCGGTGAAGTGTCTGCGCTGTTTGCTCTACGCGCTCAACCTCCTGTTCTGGGTGAGAAGAACATTTACAACAGCTGTGTTTTTTTCCCCGCCTGTATTCCGGCTTTCGCGTCTCCAACGCTGGGATTGGCTGGTTGTGTCCCACCTCGTGCGCTGATTGGCTGGGACTGGTTCGCTTCGCACATTGATTGGCTATACTAGAAACGTATTAATTTACGTCCGTTTATTCATTAATTTTAACACATTAAAACACAACAATAATAATAATAATAATAATAATAATAATAATAATAATAATAATAATTGTAATAATAATAATAATAACAATAACAATATAATAATAATAATAATAATGATAATAGTAAAAGTAATAATAATAACATAATAACAATTATAATAATTATTATAACAATGACAATAATGAGAATGAAAATAACAATATTATTACTACAATGATGATGATTATTATTATTATCACTATTATTGTTATTATTATTACCATTATTACTGCTACTACTTTTATTATTATTATTATTATTATTATTATTATTATTATTATTATTATTATTATTATTATTATTATTATTATTACTATACTACTATTGTAGTTATTACTATTTCTATGTCTTCTTCTTCTTCCTCTTCTTCTTTTTCTTCTTTTTCTTCTTCTTCTTCTTCTTCTTCTTCTTCTTCTTCTTCTTCTTCTTCTTCTTCTTCTTATTATTATTATTATTATTATTATTATATTGGGCTTCAAGCATTTCCACATGAATAAAATGTCACTACTGACAATGACAGTTACTTTCAAAAGCATGCAACCAAAAGATATAATAATAATAATAATAATAATAATAATAATAATAATAACAATGTTAATAATAATAAAACAATAATAATCATAATTATATCAATAACAATTATATTAATATTATTATAGTAACAATGTTATTGTAATATATTTCATTCAGTTGACTAGTGCATTAGGATTGGTTGGTGGTCTCTAGCTCTTGCTCTGATTGGCCTGTGGTATTTGGGCTAGTGCTCTAAGATTGGCCATGTTTGACCTGCTCATCATATGAGCTTCCAACAATTTCTAGCTTAGAACACTAACCAATCCCAGTTCGTGGTAGGTGGGTGCTTGCCGGAATATAGGTGGGAAAATGTCCAAATCCAGCAGCAGGTGGCCGACTCAGTGCTCACATTACATTGAGTTCAGCTTTGCTCAACTCAACACTGCAAACACAGAATGAGGGCCAATGTATACTCCCCACCCCCTTCACCCCAACTCACACACACATACAGCATGCACACAAACACGCACACACACACACACACACACACACACACACACACACACACACACACACACCCCTTATCTGTATGTAGGCAGGTTAAAGCCCAACCAGTCAGTCACATTCTGCTGCACTATTTTTAGGGAATTAAATGTGATGATGGGTGCTGGGTGTCGTTTTCGGGACCAAGAATGCCAACGGGTGCCCAAACTACTACTCATATCTCAGCGTGTCAGACGTTTCCACAAGACGCAAATAGGCTCCCCAGGCAACTGCATGTACAAACAGTTGGGTGGGGGGCACTCTGTGGATGGTGTGTTGTGGGGGTACTTGTGTTTGGTCATGTACTAAAACTACTTTCTCTCTGTTTCCTCTCAGCTCATGGCCCTATGTGTGCTGGGAGTGGCTGCTTGGCTTAGGGATTACCTGAACAATGTGCTCACGTTAACCGCCGACACCAGGTGAGGGCCTCTGAACAGGGGCAGGTGTGATTTGACCTGTCCACAGGAGGACCTGAGGACAGGCCTTCTTGACCCCTCATGTCACAGAGTGAACACCATTTCTAAGTGCTGATTATAGCTATCCATCATCCATTTATAAGGATAATAGTGTAGGAATGCACTGATATGGGAACTGTAGGCAGATATTCTGCATTTTTTCATGAACATACACTATATGGATAGTATTTTGACATCTGTTTGTTCATAATTTCTTTTGAAATCAAGGTTATTAAAAAGACTTTATCCTGCTTTTGTTGGAGTAACTGTCTCTATTGTCAAGAGAAGGCTTTCTGATTTTGGAGCATTGTTGTGAGGATTTGGTTGCATTCAGTGAGGTCAAGATGTTGGATGATCACCACTCCACCTCATCTCCAACTCACATCATTCCAGAGAACACAGTTCCACTGCTCCAAAGCTCAATGCTGAGGTGTCTTTATACCCCCATCCCATGCATGGCATTAGGCAGGGTGCCAAGAGGGTCATGTTTATCTCCTGGAAAAGGGACTAGAAAAACTGTGTGTGCATTTGCACATGTGTTTCACCAAAGTGTGCATTCATATAGTCTGAAGAGACACTTATGTAGTGTATCTCCTCAAATGTCTCAATAAAAATTGGGACTACAGCAACCTGCATTAGCCTTACTGAGAAATGTGATGCCCTTAAGTGTGAATTATTTTTTCAGAGGTTCAATAAAGAATCAAGAACAAGAGGTTTAACTTGTGTTTAACCTGGCAACGTTTGTTCAAACACAAGGTAAACAGCCTGTCGACTCGGAGAACATGATGCTTAAATAAGCAATCAAAACACATGGATATTTCTTCAAATGGATGGTCTAAATAGGACCTTGTCTGTATCTTATATCTGTATACAGCTTAATACCTCTCATTGGCTTAGAGTGTATTTGACTATAAAAAACATTCAGTTTAAGCATCAATTAAAGAATTAATTAAGTAAAAAAACTTCCAAAATATTAATTGAATATAGTGGCAAACTGCAGCACAATTCCTATAACTAGGAGTGTAATGGAACGTGTACTCCTCAGTGAGTTACAGTGCATGTAGTCTGACAGAGAATACACAGTACGCTGTAGATTTTATGCATGTGCAAAAATTGTGGTACCATAGTACACAAATGAGTTGTACTCGGTAACTTGTTCCAGTGTGCTCCTTTTAGCAAGGATGGGCACACCTCGTCAAGCATGGTCGCACGTGTGAGGAGCACACCGATAAGTCATGCCGGTACCGTGGCACAGGAAATCTTGCACTCAATACCATATTTGAAGCACGACTGTGTGAAACCCCAGTTTTGCTGCACCACAACTCTGTGCTGCTGAAACAGAGAAACGATCCCCTCTGTCTGCAGTGATTGGATATTTACCAGTAATACAGCAGTGAAATGAACGCTGACAGTAACATTGATCTGACCAGCTCACTCAGCTTCATAGTATTAAGATCATTTAAAGTGGTGAGAGAGCATTTCTGTGCTGCTCACTCTACCATTTAATGATTAATATGTGGTGTGAGCAGAGAGGTAAACCCAGTTCACAGATCTTAACAAATACAGCATTTTTATTAGTGAAGTGTATTAATGTGTTCATACTGACGATGACAGCTGAATATAGAGCAAATAAGTGTTGTTTTATTATTTTACGCTTATTTTTTTGGTTTTATATAAGAATAGTGAACTTAGTGAAAGTGAGTACAGTGGAATCTCGATATGTAGAAGTTTGGGAACCCCTGCTTTAAACTGTAAGCTGTTAAAAACATGCACTACCATGTCTAGCTCAAGATGATTAGTGTCTAAAATGGAAATTAAAAAAAGAAACAAAAAGAGTGTTTTTTCCCCTCCATTGTGTTGAACTGTGAGGTCCAAACCATGGTGTCTGAATTTTGTACACTGTTGCACCCCTACGTGTAATTAAGATTTGTAATTAATTCATCTGTAATGGAAAGGAAATAGACAATAGATCTGCACGCATATGGTTACAGCCTCCTGAAGGAACAGCTCAGGTAAAGTTAGAGTAATAGCTCTAATTGAGAAGCACATGTTTAGTGCTTCTGTAGTAGGTGGTGTAATTTAGTGCAGTGAGATACTATTTAATCATTACAGGATCTGTCTGAGCTTGGGCCCGTGTGTGTGAATAAACTGAGAGTGGAATGCGTTGCGACGTGATTGCATATAGCAAAATGAGCTTTCCAAAGCTGCGTCTTCCTGACTCGCTGACTCAGTTCCATTCTGCAGCAATAAAAACCTCATCTGCACTGAATGAATGCCACATAATGATACAACAGCTGAGTAGAGGATTTCAGTTTCATACCAGTGTGTGTCTATCCGGTTCGTGCCTATGTGTGTGTGGAGGGGGGGTGAGGGGTTTGCATGTATTTAAGGGCCACAAGGAAGCTCTCTCTGGAGAGAAGGCATCCCCCAGAGACGAAAAAAAAGGCAGAAGAGAAAAATGGGGAGGTAGCATGAAGTGTGTGTATGTGTGTGTGTGTGTGTGTGTGTGTTGTGTGTGTTTGTGTACAGAGGTCACTGGTGGTTCGCACCTATCACACTGACCCGTGATTAGCTGTGATATACAAACATGACTTTCCCACACCTTCCCCTGGTGGATATGGTAATGTGAAAGAGCGAGAGAGAGAAATAAAGAGGGAGTATTGATGGATGGACAGAGAGGGCTGGAGGAAGAGTGAGAGAGAGAGAGAGTAGAGGGACCAAGAGAGAAGGGGAGAGAGAGAGAGAGAGAGAGAGAGAGAGAGAGAGAGAGAGAGAGAATGTCAAGAGGCTTACATTCCTACTGAGTGCAATCACTATTTACTTGTAACTGGTGGATTAATAAAAACGCTGTCCAGGGAGAGAAGAGGATGGAAAATGGGTGAGGGGGAAGTGAGGGGGGGCAAGCAGGATGGATTGATAAATAAACAAAAAGACTGCCAAGGAATGACTCCCCTGTTCCTGCTCCTTCTCTCTCTCTCTCTCTCTCTCTCTCTCTCTCTCTCTCTCTCTCTCTCTCTCTCTCAGGCTGGAAGAGGCAGCGATCCTCACATACTCCCCCGTTGTCCACCCTGTTGTCATCGCAGTGTGCTGTTTTCTAATCATCGTGGCCATGGTGGGCTACTGCGGCACGCTGAAATGCAATCTGCTCCTCCTGTCATGGGTATGTCCCCTGTGGGCTTGTGTTTTGTTATGTGTATATGTCATTAAACGAAACAGAAGTGAAGATGACATCTCTATATGAACTCACTCCTGAATGGTTATTCAAATGTAACGGCATAAGGATGAATCAATTACTATAGGAGCCATAACACAGCACTAACTGTGTGACCAAGCCCTTGTTTCTGCACAGACTGTCCATCTGTTTTCTGTCCACTGTATTAGACACTCCTACCTAGTTATGCTTTGCACCTTGTAGATGAATGTCAGAGACAGAGGCTCCTCTGGTCATCCTCTAGTCTTTCATCAGTGGACACAGGATGTTGTTGATCTATTCTCATTGCAGCAGTGACACCGTGGGGTTTAAACACTCTAGCAACACTGCTGTGTCTGATCCACTCACACTAACACACACTAACACACCACCACATCAGTGTCACTGCAGTGCTGGGAATGACCCACCACCCACAAAATCTGCTCTGTGGTGGTCAGCGGAGATGATAAAATGGCCAATGAGAGTAGAAACAAGGAGGCGGTCATAATGTTATGATCGATCAGTGTATATCTCAACACAGACCATATAAAGTGGGATAATGCACTGAAGTGTCTCATGTATGACCATTTACAGTTTAAAGACTTTATTTACAGTTACAGTTTATTTTTTGACCCAGCAAACACACACATGCGCACATTTCACCTTGTGGTTACAGTGTTTTTTTCAGTAAACTCGATTATCGTAGCTAAATACTGCTGTGTATATCTTAACCCTGCTCTAACCTCAACCTCAGTGACCAAATGGAAATCTGTAGGCTATCTTTGTCTTTCAAAGCTGTATTTTGGGTGAAACTGTACCTTCAATGTTCGAATTTTCATTTTTTCTTGTCATTGTGGAGATAAAGCACACCCACATAATCATAATGCCCAATACAAACAAGTCCTCTGGGGTGTGTGTGTGTTTCCTGGATAGTAAGGCAGGCCAGTATAAAAATGCATGAGGTTAACAATGAACATACATATCAATAACCATGAATATTGCTCATGTTAATTCAAATTTCAGTAAGCTTGAAGCAAGCCTCTCTAAAAATCTAGAACATCAGTTGATGATGTTCCTCAGTTCAGAGATATTATAAATGATGTAAATACAATTAACCACTAAATCGTCACTGTCACACAGATGCCTTGTAACTCCGAAATGGCAGCTTTACAGGAGAAGGAATAACCTTTAACTTTCAATGGCAGGCAAAAATATTGTACTCCAAGACAGGTTAGAGCATTTCCGTTGACCTGTTCATCGTGAAATCTGACACAGTAAGGCCAAAGGAGAAATTCACATCATATCAGAAAGTAAAAAATGGTCATACAAGGTTTTTGCTGACACAAATAAATGACCCGCAACTCAGCAACAATCGATATCATCTGCCAACTGATATTCCGGTCAGCTGGGTCAGGTACTAGATTCATATACTCACTTGTATCACTAGGGAGCGGTACAGGTTGCCTTGCCCCCACAGCTACTCTGTTGCGGTTGATATATGGAAATAGGGCATGGAGAGTGTGTGATGTGCTAGTAGAGACCTCTTTGTTAGCTCGTAGTAGGTCACTCCTGCTGATTAGAAGGGCTGTAAACCATTCGGCTCGTGAAGAAGAAGAAGAGTTACGGCCTCCCAACAGCAATAAACACACGGGGAGGGTGGGCACTACAGCTGCGGGGCTCTGCATCAATCAAAGTGATGGACAGACAGGCAGGGGAAACTAGGGGCTTGTCCACAAATCTATAGCCAGAGCAGTGTTGTGTGTTTGTGTGTGTGTTTTGGCAGATGTGATTAGCATTTTGAGGCTCGTTGGTGTGTTGAGTTATGGCACTGCAGGAGAGTTATGGGATGTTGGGGGAGAGAGAAGGACTGAAGTATCATGAGCAACTGAACTCCGTCAAGCTAGTGATTTAGAGGTCCGTTCATTAGACTAGTGGTTCGTACAACCTTGTCCTCATTTTTGCAGGCAAAGTGTTTTAAGCATTAATAGAATAATCACTTTGAACCTGTGAGTTTATGTTATATATGATCAGATTTTAGTGGTTGTAGTAGTCTGTAATGGCAGTAGGGCTGGGCGATATGGACAAAAAATCATATTCTTGTATATACCGTGAAAGCCCTTTATTGTTTTAACTATATTTAAACATATTGAAATTTGATCTTCATTTCTTCTTTATACACACTAAATCATCTTATCCTCCATGGTGTGTGAAAATGTGAGTGGGAGTGGAGGGGAGCAGAGTTGAGTAGGAGCTGAGAGCAGAAAATAGATTAAAATAGAGGTTAAATTAAATAAGATTATTTAAAAACTTTAAAACGATAAACTATATCACCTCACCCCATATCCTGCTCTGTTTATATCCCGATACAGATATAAATATTGATATATCGCCCCCCCTCTTATTTGGAGTGGCTTAATAAACAGCATGGCATTTTTATACTGGCTAAGCTTGAGTTTGACGGTTTAGATGCTGGACCAGAATTACCAGCCTGAGTAAGCTTGTTTATCAGCATAACAGGCTTGACCAAGTTTGTCTTCATTTCCAGCATTAACCAGTTTGACCCAACTCGCCAGCCAGTACGATGACCTTGAAAAAACTTGTTGACCAGCAAAAGCAACTTGATGAATTTGCCAGTGTGACCAGTTTGACCCAACTCCTCAACCAGCCTGGATAGCTTGACTAAAATGATAAGCTTGATAAATTCAGCCTACCACCATTACCAGCTTGATCAAAGCCCATATACCCGCAAGACCAGCATGACCAAAATTGTTGACCAGCACTAGTAGCTTGTCTATTCTGGTCCACCAGCATGACCAGCTGGACCGAATTAGCTTAATGACCAGTTTAATGAGCTTAACCAGTTGATCAACAATGGGTATGTTTTTGCCTTAGCTGATCTGAAACCACATACACTTTAAATAGATCATAACATTATGACCACCCCCTGCTTCTACATGACCTTCCCTTTTACCAGCTACTCTTCATGGTAGCACTTCATAGTTCTGTTGTTACAGACTGTGGTCCATCTGTTTCTCTGCATGTTTGAGACACAGAGCAACATACCAGAGCAGAGTGTCAGACACAGCAGTGCTGATGGAGTGTTTAAGCACTGTGTTCACTGTCTGTCTCACCTTGTAGATATAAACTCTACAATGTAAACTGTAGATGTAAAATCTGTTTCTGCACACTTTGTGTTGGTCATTCTCTAGGCCTTCGTCAGTGCTCTCAGGACGCTGGATATTTATGGGTGGCGGACAAATCTCAGTCAAGCAGTGACACTGATGGTTTTAAACACTCCACCGCTGTGTCTGATCCACTCGTATCAGGTGCAACACACACTAACACACCCCCACCATTTCAGTGTCAGTGCAGGGCTGAGAATGACCCACCACCCTTACAGTTCCTGCTCTGTGGTGGTCCCATGGAGTCCAGAACATCGAAGATCAGGATGAAAGGAGGATAATAAAGTATGCAGAGAAACAGATGGACTGCAAGTCTGTAATTATAGAACTAAAGTTCTAAGAAAGTGCTCCTGTATGGTCAGAGGAGCTGATGAAATGCACATTGTATGTCCAAATGTTTGTGGACACCCCGTATAATGAATGCATTTAGCTACTTTTGCTGTCAGAACAAACAATGAATGAGTGGGTGTCCCAATAATTCTGTCCATATAGATTTTTAACAGTCACTGCTGGGCATTTTCAGACAGTCCTATTTTTCAAAGCCTACAATGCTAATCAGTATCGATTCAGCTGGCTTGGCGACTTGGCAACTGTTTCTACCTACCGTAACTCTTCACCGCTCTTAATAGCACTATCTTCTAGTTATCGGACCTTAACAGAACATTTATCATAACAGATATGTTTTTGATCAGATTATAGGTCTGCTCCAGATCCAAATTAGTGCCAGTGCTACACTCTGTGTTGGTCAGCCAAATCTGTCCACACGAGCCAGACTGTGAAAAAGAAAGAGCATGTAGGCCTCTTCTCCCAGGTGTTCTGGTGCGAGGGGTGGGGTTTATGTCTGCTGACCCAGACTAAGCTTCTATTTTGTGGGACACCTTCATCTTCATCACTTTCCTTTCCTTTCCTTTCCTTTCCTTTCCTTTCCTTTCCTTTCCTTTCTGGGTCTCTCCATTCATCTCTCCAGAGTCTCCCTCACTCCTCCTTGCATATCTGGGCTAGAATTACTGTGAGGCTGCAGTATTATCTCACACTCTCACAATAGGTAAGGCAATCCAGCCTCAGAGCAGGACGACCCAGAGAACAGGGGCTGCTTTAGTTTCCCTGCAGCTCTGTTCACCAGCCGGCAGCACACACAAACAGAGAGGAGACTCTGATCAGGACAGACAGACACACACACACGCACACACACACGCAGACACACACACACACACACACACACACAGGCAGGAGGTGCACACACACTGACAGCCACTCTATGAGAAATCTTAAATACACTCCCCCACAAAGATAATGAAGACAGCCAGCTAATGCACAGTCAGGACCCTATGCCAAACATGACTTAAGCCCATCTAAACCCTACTTAATCTACATCTCCATCCTCCACACATGTAGCATTTTAACTTTCAATCACGCCCCAGCTCTGTGCTATCATCTTCTTCTGCTGTTTATCAAGAATATTACCTTTAGAACTGATGGCTATGCTTCAAAGTTTGTGAACCCTGTAGAATTGTCTGTATTTCTGTAGAAATGTGTCCCACAATATTAGGTTTTCACACAAACAAATGAGACACAAACATTTCACTTGATGATCCAATATTACATATCTGTGAGTGACAAATGTATCTGAACTTCTAGGATTTGCAGATAGTTTGAGGGTGAAATTAGAGCCTTTTGAATCAGGCGTGAGTGGTCTTTCTTTTCTATTTAAAGAACAGGGATCTGTCTAACTTTGATCTTCTTGTGGAAGTGTATCATGGCATGAACAAAGGAGATTTCCGAGGATTTAGAAGAAGAGTTGTTGATGAGTTGTAGAAGATTAATCAGTCTAAGGTCAGATTGTGTACAAATGGAGGAAATTTAAGACCCCTGGAGTGGTAAACCAACAAAGATCACGCCTAGAGCAAGGTGTGTAACATTTTTCAAGGACACACAGGAACCCAAGGTAACTTTATGGAACTAAAGGCCTTTCTTACATTGGCTTATGTTCATGAATTCACTATGAGAAGAGCACTGAACAACAATATTGCCTGGCAGGGATGCTGTGAGGAAACTGCTGCCCTTTTAAAACACTGAGGTGTTCAAAACCTCCAGCAGCAGTGCTGTGTGCTGCTCCTTCAGGCTTCTGATCATTAAAGATCAGGATCAAAGGAGGATAACAAAGTATGCAGAGAAACAGATGGACTACAGTCTGTCATTATAGAGCTACCAGTGCTCACATGATAAGTGGAGAGAGAGAAAACAGACATACAGTGTGTGCAATAAAGTGCACAAACAAGCACACTGTCATGCATTTGTGTGCACTTAGTGCACTTCATTATACACAGAGGTGGGAGGAGCAGCGGTGAGAGCAGAGCTACAGCTGTGCTACCGCAGTGTCACAGTACTAGAAGGTCAATCGCTGCTGATGTGTTTCATGCAAATTCAAGCTCTGAGCTTTGGTTATCAGTTCTCACTCTTTGTCATTGTGCCTCATCCTGCTCTAAATGTAAATTGTCACCACAGTAAAGTGTGCTAGACTTCTTGCCCTCCAATTTTGTGTGTTAATGAGATGAAAAGAGATGGAAAAACCCACCCTTTTCTCACAATATGTACAAGTTAATTAGTTCTCAAATATCAAGTTGAGGAATATTAGATATTCTGAGTGATAACATTTCATTTTGCAGTGTAAACGTGATGTTGGATGCAGTGTTAACCAAAACTCTCCCTGACAATGTGGACAAATGAGCAAATCTACATGAACCGAAATCTATTTTCCAGTTGTTACTGTTATTGCTATTCCATCCGCAAATCACGTTTGCAGGGACCCCTGCAGCCCCTAAAGCCCATTGGGTTAATAGCCTTGGCTACAGATGTCTGTGTGTGTGTGTATGTGTGTGTGTGTGTGCATGTGAGAGAGACAGAAAGACAAAGAGAGAGAGAGAGAGAGAGAGAGAGAGAGAGAGAGAGATTCCACAGGTTAATAGTTCACCTCCACCAGATTTAGATGGGAAATGTTTAAAAGAAGGGGTGTAGAATCTAAGCATAACATTTTCATGGCCTGCATTTGTTGGATGTGTGAATGTATGCATGTTTAGTCTCTGGTCGTGTGTGTATGTGTGTGTGTGTGCGTGCATGTGTGTGTGTGTGTGTGTACGTGTCTGGAGAAAGGCAAATGGATTGAAGCGCAGGATTGGCCATCTGTTTAACACAAATATTTAGAGCTTCCAAATAAACAACCTGTCAGCCAAACCTGCCGCACTAACTCACAACCAAACACTGAGCCTGACATCAGCATTCATCTTAATAAGCCCCCGCAACGTGGCCCATTGACAGTGTGTACGTGTGTAAATTAGGACGAGACTTCAGCAGGAAAGATTATATGAGTGTGATGAAATGTGTTAAGTTGGATCTTACTGGGTATGTTTGTGGGTATAGAGTCCACTTTCCGTCCATTCTGAACATCCCAGTCTGTCTTCACTATACTGACCCTTCACTCATGACAGCAGTGACTGAGATAAACTCTGACACAGTTCAAGGGCCAGTCATATCTGTCTGTCTTTCTCTTTCTCTCTATCTCTCTTCGACATTCCTATTCCTTCTCCAAACCTTCGTGTGGAGTGATGGTCTCTACATTCTTTTCTTCTGTTGCCATTGTTCTTTGAAGCATCTTCCACAGATCAGGGGTTCTCAGCCTTGTGCATCTCACAGCCCACCTGTTTATAATTAAGGCCTGAACAATAGCTCCAAAGAAATAGCGTGTCTTCAAGAAAACATCTGTCCCAAACGTTCCCCACTAACATAAGCAGTAAAGATCATCTGATGACACGTCTAGTTATCAAATGTGTACTTTTTTTTTATTTCTGTCTAAAAGATCTCTCTAAATGTCCCCATTTTGACAGTCGCTGCTTATGCTCTCACATCATATCTGATGTAGTCTGGGATGTAATTGTGGATGATTGTTTGTGTCTCCGTTCTTTCTTTGTTCAAGAAATTTCGAAACGTCTTTGTTAAAGAAAGTTCTCTCTGATTAGATAATTGTCTGCACCAGGTGCCAACGGTTGCATGGTCTCAAACTGATACCATTTCATTTGCGTTATTTCTGTGAGTGCATTTCTATTCACGTTAACATAACTTTATAGTTCTAACACAGTTTATCTCTCAGATTTCACTAATACGAGATCATTTTTTTCATGCAGACTTTTATGACTTAAAGTGCCTTTACCAGCCCAGTATGGAATGCTGGAATGCTGCTGTCTCCTTGAGGATGGGCCTTCAAACCACTAAAGAATGTTTCACGGTCCACTGGTGGTCCCAGTCTCATAGGTTGAGAAACCATGACATAGAAGTATACAATACATATCATGGTATTGAGGCTACTGTTCAATATGTTGCAATATTCTAAACATGGCCACATATTTCACTCATCTTCATAAAATGTTGTAGGAATCAACTGATTGCAATGCAAGACTGGAAGGGTGTCTGACCAAACTGTCATGGAGTTGCTCAGAATGACGAGAATAGTGAAGAGTCCTGCTTTTGTTTGTGGAGGCACCGTGGTCAGCACCAAAATCAGCAGCTTGCTGTCACACGTCACACTGTGCAGTAGACCTGGTGTCATAGTGTGGGTGCAGTTTTGCAGGATTCCTGATTAAACTTGTGTGTGGTTGAGCTTTATCCTGCTGAAAGATGCCATTTGGAAGCCCTGCCATTTTTGATTTGAATTTTGATTCTCTTGTATTCTAAACTAAAACTTTTTTTTATGAATAATATATTATGCGTTTAATGTCTTTATCCACAGTACTTTGGCAGTCTGCTGGTGATCTTCTGTGTGGAGCTGGCCAGTGGAGTGTGGACCTATGAGGAGGTGAGTAGCACTCTGAATAACATCAGTATGGTTGAGCTTCCATGACTCAACAGGGAGCAGCCATGGCCTGGTTGTTAGGGAACCAGCCTTGTGACTGGAAGGTTGCCGGTTTGAATCCCATGGCAGGACATGACTGAAGTGCCCTTGAGCAAGGCACTGAACTCCCCAGTGATAGGGCTGCCCACTGCTTGTGAATTGGGATGCTGGTGACAGGGCTGCATGTGTGCTCGTGAATTCATTAGTGTGTGTATCACGGTGTGGTCATGGGTAAAATGCGGAGGTCTAATTCCTGTGTGTGCCAAACACAGTTGGTCAAATGAGTATAGCTACTTATTTACTTACCCTTTTCTCTCTCTCATACACACACACACACACATGCGCACACACACAACTAAGCAACATAGCTGCATCCGTATGAGCAGTCTCTAAGCGCTGCTGGTGTTCGGATCAGGTTTCTCCGGCTAATCTTAACCGTTAAGAGTTCAAAGGCCTGGCTCAAGCACTTTCCTTTAGTGGCATAGTGGGAGGGAGTCGGTAGGGGGTCATGTTTGTAAGACGTGTGTGTGATGCTAATGTCCTCTTGAAGGGTTGTTAGTGAAACGGGCTAAGCTCCTTCTAAATCTGTGTAGCTGTGATAAGTAGGAGGAAAGGTGAAATTGTGGTTTGGATAGATGTAGCATTTGCTACTGTACTGAAAAAGGCCAAGAGCAGCTACATTATACGAACAAAGTCATTGATTGTATCTTTGAAATCAATGGTATTAAAAGAGTCTTTCCTGCTTTTATTGGAGTAACAATCTCTACTATGCAGGTTTCTACTGCATTTTGGAGCATTGCTCCAAAAGAGAGCTCAGGATGTTGGATGATGACCACCTCGCCTAATCCACAGCTTATGCAATTGAATGACGCAGAATACAGCTCCACAGTTCATTGCTGGGGGGCCCTCTAGCCCACACCCAGCATTTATCCTATTCTATTGGCAATTTTGGCCTACAGTTGTACCCACTGCTGACACAAATGTGCAAATGCACACAGAGCTGGTCTATTGCCTGTAGAGAAGTATTTTCAGTAGAATAGGATGTTGGTACCAGGTGTGGACTAGAGGGGTACAAATCCCTCCAGTATTCAGCTGTGGAGCAGTGCATCTGTGTTCTCCGGAATAACGGGGCTCCATCCTGTACTTTTGGGATAATGTGGTTGGTGATTATTCAACAGCTTGGCCTCACTGATGCTCTTAGATAGATCGATGGAAATGTATTGATCCCTTTGGGAGGATTCCCTCAGGGAAATTAATTTGTTGTTGAATGCAGTCAAATCCCCATAGCAATGCTCCAAAATGTAGCCTTCCTTGAATAGTAGAGACAATTACACCACCAGGACAAAAACCCGTGTCCATATAGTGTGGAAAAAAGCACTTTATTCAGATTATTGTACTGCGACTGAGTATAGGCTTATTGTGTTTTTTCCCCTCTGGTTTTCATACAAAAACAGGTACACACACACACACACACACACACACACGCACACACACACACACGCACACAGGGACACACAAACTCCCTTAAGACAGGGTCTTATCAGCAACTGAAAGTCCCTTGAATGCCTTTGATATGTGCCGTTGCGCAGGTGTGACCGAAAGTGACCTCTGCGTATTTGTGTGAGTGTTTGTCTTTTTGCTATCCGCCTACGCCTCTGCACCTGGCCTCGCAACATTATCCCCATTGTCCCTTCCATCCCTCTCTCCTCAACTCCACATCCACTATGTGGCTATCAGTAACTCCAGCAAGCTGCATTTTCCCCCGCTTCCGCTATCAGCATCTACTCCATTCACCGACATGAAGGGGTGACACACCTGGCCCCAGGGGCATTGTGGGTACTCCATGAGACAGGTACTTATCTCAGGAGGTGACAAAAGCGAAATAGCAGAGAGGATTGCTGTGCTTCTGAAGGGGACATTAAGCTGGGTGTCTTGAATGAGTTCCCTGCCTGAGGCCACTGCTACCATTGATGCCTGCTGTCTGCCCCAGCGGTCTGCTAGAATAAGGCAGCGACTGTTAAAAATAGTGTCCCTGTTTGTTAAAGTGGGAACTGTAAAGCATGAGGTGGGTTGTTTTTTCAACCACTTTCTATTTGGTATTGTGTTAAATCGTTTGTAAACAGCGAGTTACCATTGTCCAAACCACATGCCCAAATCATCACACACTGTCCTCAAACCATGTTGATTTATTAAATAATCTCACATGGACTTTTTAAAGTTGTGTTTTATGTGGTGATTGTTTAAAAATTCTAAGCTGGCCTGTCATGATATCTGTTATTGTTCGGATGATATATTGTCCCAGAAATAATTGCAATAAACAATATTAGTGCCGTTGTAAGACCACACCATTAATAACATGATAACAGTCAGATGATAATGCAGTTACTCCCTTTTAAAGAGCAATGGAGTTTTAATTATTAAGAATATTCAGATATCAAACTTATAAGAATATATAACTTATAAAGAATATAACATTGTTACAGATTCAAATTAAACTTCTGTTTTTAAATAAAGCCAGTTTACTGGCTCATTCATATTAATGTGCTCTCCTTGCTAAGAGATACATCATGGACAATATTAGGGTCAATATTGTATGATAAGTCCATAATGTATTTATCATGACAGGCCAAGTCTAAGGTAGATAAAACTAGAATCATCCAGCTTGAAAGTTGGTTTTCTTCAACTTTGCCATGTTGCTAATACTATATATGCTGCCATTATTTGTTGTTTACAGCTGAGTAATGGCCTCTGTCCTGTGTTTTGCAGCCTTCAGTGCAGAGGTCAGATATGATTAGTTTGAAGTCACGCATGCCAAACTATGGCCTCCAGCGCTACCAGTGGCTAACCCATGCCTGGAACTCTTTTCAGACCGAGGTGAGAGTGCGGCCTACAGTCGTGGTTGGACGTTCACATACTCTAATGTCATTACAGTATTATTACAAGATTATTAATTAATTGTGCTGAAAGTTGCAAAATCTTTTCATCTTGTTGTGGCCAAAACATCCTGTTAGTGATTATGATCCAGTAACTTCCCTGGAGTCTCGTAAACAGGGTTGGTTAGACAGCATTAATTGGACTGACCAACACATGTTACAATAGGAAATTTCAAGGAGCTTGATGCAGATCTGAGAAGGATGGTGGTAGATTAACACAAGCCATGATTGTTTGTCCTCATGGAGCCATTTCTAAATAACAACAGACTCAAAGCTCATCAGTTCAAACAGTTGCATGCAAGAACAGCTTATTGGAATGTGTAGCCAGTTTGCCAATGACTGGACAAAGGCCCAAACTGTCATTCTTGGCTGAAAGGAAAATGGTTTGATGATCAGAAATACCCCCAAAACCCCTGGACACAGGGCTTGTATGAACTGGAAACTGTTGGAACATGGATTAGTGCTGCTGTCTACAGTCCAGTCCATTTTACATTGTCATTGACTGAGACACTATTGTCCAAAAACAACACTTTTAATCTTGACCTAATTTGTAGCTGACCACATAGACCAAAAAGCTGTCTTTTGTCTGCTTGGATGACACAAATGTGTTTGGAGAGGACGGAGGGAAGTAAGCATTGTACCAACCGTTAAGCACGCTGGTGGTAGCAACATGTTCTGGAGCTGTTTTTCTACCACTGGAAGTGGAAGATTGCACAAAGTGGAAGAAATAATGAAGAAGTGGGACAACCTCAGAACTATTGAGCATAATGACAAACCATTAACTGAGATTTTAAAATTGGAGACAATTGGGTTTTCCAACAGGACAATGACCCTCAAATCCTTATTAAAGGTGGTTGTGGAATGGATATAGCAGGACAATATTAAGTATTAATAAATATAAATAATAATAAATAAATAAATAAATAATAATAATAAATATTTATATATATATAATAATAATTATTGTCAACTTTGTCAACTTACTGACATTCTGTCATAAAGAACCCATATTGATACCCACACTCCTCTTTTCAGTTTAAATGCTGCGGGGTGATCTACTTCACGGATTGGCTGGAGATGACCGAGATGGAGTGGCCCCCAGACTCCTGCTGCTCGGATCAGTATCCAGGTTGTGCTCGTCACGCCCACCACCGTGACCTGAGTGACCTCTATCAAGAGGTGAGCTTGGTTGGTGGTCAGCACACATTTAGAGGAGTCATCGTCCCCGTGTGTGCTGACCGATGGCCTGGAGTAATTAGAGAACATTGAATAGCCCCAGGCAATGAGAGCTCTGTTTCTGGAAGAGCTTTAGATGGATGTTCATTTGTAATGGTAATTGTTATGCTGTGTGGCTCTATAAGGAGAGATGAAGAACACTGAAACAACAGGGAAGAGGTAAAATGAGGAGATGCTACGAAGAGACTGTTTTGTGTGTGTGTGTGTATGTGTGTGTGTGGGTGTGTGGATGTGTGTGTATGTAATTAGACAGTGCTGTCAGCATGAGATGATCGGTTGGTACCACGAAACTTTATTTCTTGAGGCCATTTCACAAAAGCATCACCCACTGGCAGACACAAGGGTGCTCTGTGGAAACACACACACACATACACACACGCACACACACACACACACTTTGCACATTTAGCAGGCGCCCTCATCCAGAGTGACTTACAAAAATGCTTTGCTGTTCACTCAAATATCCTTAGTTATTTAGAAGATTCTAGAATCCAGATATCCCTTAAGCTAACTTCATATAGGCCTATGTCATGAAATGCATATTGTTTTTCATATTTCATGCATATTTCATATACATGTTTTTAATTGGACAGCAGGGATATGTTTTGTTCTAAGGCCTTATGCTTGTGTTTGACAAATTTGACATATTTGAACTTCAGCACCAAAAATGAAACATTAAAACCACTGTCAGGTGCAGTGAGTTACATTGATTTTATGGTTCCAGTGGCACGTATCAAGGGGTGAACATATTAGGGAGCAAGTGAACAGTCAGATCTTGAAATTATGGGACAACTATGAGACAAAATGGGACAACTATGAGACGCTTTGACAAGAAACAAATTGTGATGGCTAGATGACTAGTTCAGAGCATCTCTAAAATTGCAGACAGGTGTTGTAGGGTTTTCTGGGCATGTAGTGGTCAGTACCTAACAAAAGTGCTTCAGAAAAAAACAGCCTAGGATCAGGGGTGCTCAACGCCCATTGATGCTCAAGAAGTACCCACAGGACTTAAAAAATCTATGGCTAGTCTTGGTAAGAGACAGTACTGGACACCCCCAGATGTCTTTTGGAATCTGTACCTCGACAAGTCTGTTGCCTGTTTTGGCAACATGAAGGAGACCTTCACAATATTAGGATATTATTTAGGTGGTTTTAATGTTATGGTTGATTGGTGTCTTCTGGTTGTCTTTTCACCCGGCCACTGGTAGCACTGCGGAGTGAAATACACACAAACACACATACAGCCTATCTGTCATGTATTCGAATAAGAAAAGAAACAATCAGTGTGGATGTTGTCAGTAGACATCAGGCTCTGATGTCTGTGGCTGCATCCAGGTTATTCACTCACTTCCTGTTTTGTTTTCATTTTTCCAGCTTGTTTTAATTCAATACATTTAAACGATATATTAACTTGAGACCCCAGCCACACTCTTTACCCTCATTCACACATTTTCAACTACATTAAATCCCAGTTTAAAGGAGCTTCCAGTTGGTGTTTACTGCTCCATCCACTTGTACGTGCTCGGCCTGCATGCAGACTCTGACTGATCAGTGAGAGGGGGCGGGGCTAATGACATCAATGACACAGATATTGGGTTATAGGGGCAAATGAGAAGAAAGGTGCTGTTTGCTGTCTTTTGTTGCTCACACAGTGGTCAACTTTCAGAATAAAAGTCCTGAGAATGGACCTTATAAGCAAAAAAGTACAATTTAATTTGCGAGTTAAAACCATTTAAATGCTGAACCCATTAGCCATCATATTCCTTAGATGGGAACACAAACTCTTGAGCTAATCCACCGTGCCGCTAATAGAGTCCAGACACACTACTCGTTTTTCTGAAGGTTGTTCTCCTCATTTTTGCATTTGAAAGGTCATTTGTTTTGCTGGCATTCGGTGCATCATTTACTACAACCTTGAGACAGATGACATTTTAGTGTATTTTAAACTATTTGTTCATGTTTCTTTTGCCTTGTATTAAAGTTTAAATTGTCTTCAGGCCCCTGGTAATATGTTTGGGGATACCTGGGACCCCACTTAATGAACCATGTGTGTAGAAGGAATGATTTTAGCTACACCCACTTTGGGTTTCTATTCATATAAATACACTGATGTTTGTAGAACTGACCAGACAACAGAAAACAGAAACAGATAATGCAGGTAATACATGGCACATATACTGGTAGTAAATGTGTAGACTTTAAATAACATAGTATTCTGTTATACTGTTATATTCATCAAATTAAAAAAATTATAATAATTAAAATATATAATTAAAATATAATAATATTATAATAATGTTTGTTTCTCTAATCTGTAATCAATAAGACCTCACTGTGGTTTGTTTAACAAACAGCTTGGCAGACAGCTGAGGGGCTCTTCAGATAATACTCAGAATACATTTTTAAGACAACAACAGATGAATAAACAGGATTCCATATTGCTATCACACACTACTTCACGATTTCATATTATACTGTAAGGATAACGGTTTGGTGATTGTGTATTGTATGTTGTGTGTATTATATGCTGGTGTAACATTCCTCAATCCATTGTCACATGAGTACCATCAATACGTCATAGAACCATGGCACGGTGCATTATCCTGCTGGAATACCCCATCATTGAAGGGGTACATGAAGTCCATGAAAGGCTGCAAATAGTCAACAAGAACTGAAATGTAGTGGATTTCAGCCAATGACATGTTAAAGCAGACCAGGATCCAACCCTTGCCATGAGAATATACTTCACACTAGTTTGGAACCACCAGCCTGCACAGTGCCTTGTTGACAGCTGAGGTCCATGGCTTCATGGGGTCTGCGGCAGACTGTTAAATGTATCTGGCACCCACCATCATGCCCCTCACAAGATAACACCTCACTACTTATGCTGGTGTAGGTGTTCCCAGAGTGTCCCCTTATGATCTATTTAAATACTGCCATCCCATGACATCCCGTGGCATTTCAGTGTATGTACAGTATTCTTGGCCAGTAAACATATGAACAAACATCTATAATCTGAAGTTATGGGAGCCAAGAGTGTTAATGAGCACACCACTCAACAGATTTAACTGTAGGACTGGAGGATTGGTATCGTGTGCTGTGTGGTTGCCCAGCTGTGGAATTGAACTATATTCTGCAACTATGTTGTTATCCACTACAACACACCACCCGATTTTCAGTGCACGTCCGCCACAATAAGACATTTTCATGTGCCAGTGTGCGCCAACACAGCTCCCACTGCCTTTCGTACTAGTCCAGGACAACCAAGATTAGGTCTGTTAAGCTTGTTGAGAACAGACGTTTCCTCTTTCTCTCTCTTTTCAATCACCATCTTTCTCATTCTTGCTATCTCTCCACATTTTCACTCTGCCTTTTCTCTGCTGTTATCTACTTCTCTCTCTCTCTCTCTCTCTCTCTGGGCTGTTGTTGGGGAAGGAGTGGTATCAGGCATCTTGCACTAAAGCACAAATCTCTCACTGCCAGGAAATAATGTACCTGCCTTTCCGCATTTCTCCATCTGCATAGGAAATATCACACACACACGCGCGCACGCACACACACACACTCACTGGCGCACACACGTGCGGATACACAGGGACACACAGAGCGGATGAGTGTTACATTGCTTGCATATCATTGTGGCAGCTGCTGTGCTGACGAGCTTCAGAAATGTTAGAAATGTGTGCTGTTCCTGTAAAACAGAACATTACAGCCGAACGAGACCTGTGTAGTTCTTATATAAATGTTTAGTTGTATATTTAAACCTTTGTTGCTGTCAATGATTTTCTTCAGAACAGGATCCACTTTACTGCCAAGGTGTGTTTGGAGGATGTTTGCTTCTTTATTTCTTCACTGGAGCTTTAGTACTAATGGACATTATGAATGTAGCCAACAGAGACAACACAACACCACTTTTTTGTGTGAATTGAAATTGAGTTGTGAGTATATTGAAACGATGAGAGCTTTCACTTACAAAAATAGCATTTTCAGTGTTCTTTAATGCATAAAAGTGTGTGATTTTGAAGTGAAACAAGCTGATTTTCTTTTTATTGTGGGCACAAATTGGTCTTTTATTCGTTTGTTCACAGCACTGAGCTGCATAGCATAGCTTAATTTTTAGCACTGCAGTAAAAACATATTTATTACACTCATAAGCACATATCATAGTGGAACTATACTCACTATATGGACACACTACACTATTTGTTGCTGCTCCACTGTATTTCTGTGCAATAATACTCAACAAAATGAACAGTATTTATCATTGTATTCATATCGATCTAATGTATATAGTGTGTGCTTATATATCCTGAACAGGTTTGTATCTCTAGTGTAATAATATGTACATTCGACCTTATACTAGTGCTTCTCAAAAAACATTGAATAATGTTTTGTTGAATTTTGTTCAAATATTAAGCTGTCATATATTTTATATCCATTACATTTTGAGAGATATATTTAAATCCTTTATGTTTTAGAGTTGATACTGTGATTAATAATCTATTCAAATTTGAATAACTTGTTTTTTTATATTTTGAGATTCTGGGTTTCTGGTTTTCATGAGCTATAATCCATATTGATCAACAGTAAAACCAAAAAAAGGCTGAAATCACTTCATGTGTAATGAATATAAAATATGCCAGTTTACCTTTTTGAATGAAACTGTGATCGTGAAAGAGCTTTTTAATGATATTCTTTTTTGAGTTGCACTAGTAAATATAGTTTTGTACTTATGTTTAATGTTTCATTTCTAATAGCTTAAGTCAGGGGTGTTCAGTCTTATCCACAAAGGGCCGGCGTGGCCGCAGGTTTTCATTCCAGCAAAATGGATCAGTTGTTTGAAAACTGGCCCGTTGATTAAATAAGTGAGATCAGGTGTCACAAGTGGTTGTTTAGAATGAAAACCTGCAGCCACTCTGGCCCTTTGCGGATAAGATTGGACACTCCTGGCTTAAGTGTTGAGGAGAACTAGCATAGTAAGAATTTCACTGTACAGTGTAACTGCCTTTTTACTACACATGTGAACTGAATATGGCCCATAAATCAGCATGCAGTTATGTCTCAGGCAGAAATGTAATAGATTACAGGTGTGACCTGATTAAATATTGGGTCTTGGCATAAGAGAGGGAAAATGTATCCCCTGTCACCCTTTTAAAAGGGTGTACCTCTTGGTGAGAGACCGTTGACTGCTTGACATGTCTCCGTGATGTACTCAAAGACTTTTTGCCCAGTTGACACTGTAAGATGCCCACACCTAGGCTATTCTGACCAAGGCCCTGTCATCTTTGTTTGCACTGGCGTCTTGATACAGACTGGAACTGAATCATCTTTAGCCATGAATCCAGGTTCTGTTTATAACAGCTCACAGATGTTTTCCCTCAATACATGTAGCATTTCGCTCTAGTATTGTAATCAAGCAATCAGTGCACTGTAAAATGTAGATTTTATTATCAATCTCTATGGGTGCAGCGTTAATGTTTACACAGTGTTCAATGAAAAAAATGAATTTAATGTTTCTATACATTTATCTTAGTGTTTTGTGTGTTTTTTACAGGGCTGTGGTCCTAAAATCTACAGCTTTATCCGGGGCACAAAGCAGTTGCAGGTGCTCCGTTTCCTCGGTGTGTCTATAGGAGTGGCACAGATCCTGGCCATGACCCTGACTCTCACTCTGCTCTGGGCACTTTACTATGATCGTAAGCCTCCTGACCCCGCTCCACCTGACGCCCTCACACACATACACTCACACTGCCCTCCAGAGGAGCTCCAGAAACCGGGCCATGTTCACATGCACCCACGCCCATCTGAAGCCTGGGCCAGTGCTCCTGTTAATGGACATCCACATTTCGAGATGGAACAGTTCTCCTAGCAGATATTCTAGCAGTCAGTCTACAAAAGCTGATCTGCTGATCTCTTGGTGTCTGGTAAACAATAATCAATGCAGTTTCATAGCAACTCTGCACAACCAGTTGGTTGCCAGGACACCCACTGTGTGCTGACAGCAGCTGCTCCTTCAACGTACTGCAACACTGTGGAAAAGTTACAAAACCTTTTTTTTTTTTGCAAAACTTTGAGCTTGCTGGCTGCTGTTGCAATGAGACACGGAGGTATACAGCACATTTTGTTTTGCAGCAGACCAAGGATTTTGGAACATAAGTTCTCATGGTGCTGTAGAACATAAACAGAGGAATGGAATGTATCTGAGGAGTGACTGGACCCCACTGGTAGACTCTGCAAAACTGAAAGAAGATAAGTGTGGTATTAGTACAAGATACCGAGGGGATAATGGATGTCTTCTACAGACCACCATTCTTCAGCTAGGCATCTGACCTCAGACAACACTAAAGTTCTCCAGAAAGTTCTGAAGGATGCTCCGTAAAATGTCTCTAGGGGTCGGGATACATTACACACACTTAAACTTGAGTCTTAAAAGAGATTTGAATTGTCTATAGGAAGTTCCAGCTGCTCTAAGCTTTACTTTCAGACTGTATGTCTTAATTCAGTAGCACTGTGATGTAAATTATAGAATACTTCTAGACGTAGAAGTAAAAGTTTCCCGCTAAACGGACGTGCTCTTTTGAAGGTTGAACACACTGTAAGCCTTAAAACACACATATAAGCCTTTAGATTGAAAGGAAAGCTGTATAGGTAATTAAATGGAGCATGTGTGTGTGTATTATAGTGAAGTACATTTGACATGCCTTTCATTGCGCAATGTGTGTTTCTTACTTCCATCATGAGAAGAATGATACTAGAAGGTTCGTGAACCTAAATGTGAGCTGATATGTTTAGATCTATTTCACGAGTTCTATAGATTGAGAGAAAAGAACCAAATTAAACAAATTGTGGAAAGATATTATGCTTTTTACATTTATTTTTTGAGCAAAGTGATTCAACATTAAATATCATTTTCAGAAAAGTAAGGGATTCTTTGCGTTAATGAATTTCCCTTGATCAACAGTAAGTTCAGTCATTACTAGTAACTTGTGATTGGTCCTGCACAACAAGGGGCCGGAAGAATTTAGACCCATTTCTACCCAAATCGACCCATAACCACTTTAACTCAGTGATGTTTTAGGTCTTCCATGCATAAATGCTTTGATAAGCAGTTTCCTTTCACACCATTTCTGTTGGATTATACTCTGGCCTTTGACTTGACCGTTGTAAAATGCTGAATTTGTCCAACTTCGACCATTTCCTTGTTGACTCGCGTTCTTTGATGTTCTCCGGTAGAATGCGCTGGTACAACTTAGAATCCGTAGTGCACCATTGATGGCAAGCCATCCTAGATCTGAGGCAGCCCCAAAACAACGATACTGCCACCCCCATGCTTAACAGTTCTTATGATGGAATGCAGTGTTTTTTTTAAGCCTTTTCATTAAAACCAAAGTTGTGCTTTGGATTTTCTGTATGCAGTACATTCTTCCGACAGGCTACTGTGTGGAGAAGACCAGACTTTGATAGATAAACATGTGAGGACCTCCTAAACTCATACTTGATAGACATCCTCTAGATCGAAACCACTGACTCACCACTAGATGTTCACATACATCCACCAAAAATATTGTTGCATCATTTTGCTCAATAAACAAATGTAAAATGATCATGATTTTGTAAAATGTATTAGTTTTAGGGATTTGATGTTGATGATGTGATCACATTTCTGGTCAAATGTGTGCAGAATTAGCAGCACTGTATGTCCAGTCTGAAATTCAGTAACATTCACTGCATGCAAAAGCATATGTTGGGGGTCATTTTAAAATGTTTACTGTGGCTTAATGCAGAAACACCATATGAGGTTCAAAAAGTCTATGACCTTTATTAGGAGACCAGTGCAAATTGTTGTATCTGAATATGAGTATTTTTTATGAATAAAGGTTGGATACTTTTTGAACACACCTTGTATGTCTCTCACGGTTTTCTGACCACTTGTACTGTATAATGCCAGAACAAGAAACCAGTAACTCAAGGACAGAGCAAAATTTTTCCCTCTGATTTTAGATCCATTATAAAAAAAGCATATCATGGCTTATTGAAAAAAAAAAACAAAAAAACAGTGACCTAGAAACATCAAACCCCTCTCACACCTTACTGCTCATAAAAAAATATGACCACATAATGCAGAAAGATCTTTAGAAATATATTTCAGTACAGTAGAGCACATTAGGTGTTCATTATATTGGGTTTTAATGGAGAGGAAAAAAGCTTAATGTGAGACATTACAAGATTACACTTTTGGCACAAGTCAATTTATGACTGTCAGGAGAGAATTTTGATGGTCTCAGGTTGCAGCTTTAGTACATTTGGCCGTGTTAAGCTGTTGAACTATGATGTATTAGTATGAAAAATGCTGACCGTAAAGCTTTATATTTTATCTTTAGATTACAGGTTCATCCTTGTGGCAGTAGGCTGTGTTTATGTGTGAGAGATTTGTTTCTCAGTTTTGTTGTTTTGTCACCTTAAGCAACATTCAGAATGTCTTGTTTTTGATTGAGGAGAAAGGGGTTTAACATTAAAATGGACTATTTTTGGATTACAGTTTTGTTCTTTTGGCCTACGTCAATGTTTATAACCTTTAATATCTGGGAAAACGAGGGTTTACTTGGTGATCCAAATTAAAATATACTCTATACTCATAAACTAGCTGGTTTAACCACCTTTTGTCCAGCGTAGTGTATGTTGTATTTGAATTTGGGCATGGTTGGTTGACCAACTTGGACTTGCTGGTCATGTTGGTCAACTAGTTTGGTCATATTGCCATTATTAATCAACCAGCTTCTTTTTACACTGGTTGATGAGCTTGGTCATGCTGATCATGCTAGTCAAACACCGAGGTTATGATTGTCGACTGCTTGGCCATACTCTGTCTCATTTGGTCAGCTTGATTGGTCAGCGAGTTTGGCCAGCTAAACCAATTTAATTTCAAAAGTTGGGGAACTACACTGGTCAATGAACTTAAACGGCTTGACCAGCTTGAGCTGGTCATTCAAAGAACACAGTAGGAAGGGTTTGCTGTATGAAAGTAGGTTTCCATTCATCAAAGAAAAGCCCGATCAGTTGTTTGGAGACTGAGAGCCACTGATTAAATTAGTCCCATCAAGTGTACAGCCTCTTCAGAACTTAATGGATTAGCCTGGATGCCCCTGCATTAAGGTTCAGGACTGTTAAGTTCCCAGGGAGATTTAGTATTCTCACTTGTTGCAAGCTCTCAGCCATGGGAATATTCCAGATGACAATCTGAGCATTGCTTAATAGCGACGTCCACTTGTGTTTAAAGTGTATCTCATCACTCTGTGAGGCCATAAATCGGAAGGACAGCTTTCCGCTGTTATACCACTGGGTCAACTTGCTTCTGAAACATCTTGTGAATAGCTTGAGAGCACCTCACTGCATTTCTTTCCCAGCAGTGTCTGTACATCTGAAATACTCTGAACATGCAGCAAAGCTTGATTTCATACTCAAGCATAGTGGCAGAGTTGGCTGTTTATATATGCAGGATTCCAGGGGTGTCACGCTTAAATGCTGCTGAATGGAAAGAGCGGGCTGCTCTCCATCCTTGGCTGAAGAAGATTTTTCTGCAGATGCACCTGCAGATGGTGCCTCACCTGTCCAAATGACACATACTCCTGAAATAACGTTGTGAATAAAACATCTTAATGACCAATCCGTGCTCTGCGACAGATATACACCTATATGCTGATTGATGAGCATGAATGGTACAAAAAGGGAAACAACACATGACCAGTGATGTGTTTATGGCTGCAATATCAAATGTAGCTCGATAGCCGTTTTTATTTGGGGCCACAATTCATTGTTCCTTCTTAAAAATCAAGAATATTAAAGAGCAACAGCAATGAAATTACTGGAAGTTGTGGCAAAACCACAATCTGGTAGCTGGTGGTTCCTTTGGTATTTTATGACAGAAAAACTGGTCTGCTTGTCAGCAAATCTCAGAAAAAAAGAAGAAGAATAGAATTAGACTTAAAGCACAGGCTGTGATGTCGAGGATCAGAGCCAGACTGCTCTATACACTCAGTACGCGAGTTGCGTAGGGACCTGCAAATTAATGAAGGCCCTCTATCTCCCCTTGTTTCAAGTTTGAGGGTCTCTTATTAATGCGAAGATGAAACTATCCTCCAGGACACCAGATGTGGCAAAAAGACTCTGAACTGCAGGAACAGCAGTCAGTTAAACTTGTGATCCTTCTTCTCAAGGTTGGATTGTTAATAAATAATAGTCACAGGAAGATAAAGGAGGGGTGTGGAGCAAGGTCACAGGGGCTTCAGAATCTCCACAACCTTGAAAGTTTTGCCACATCAAAGTACGAACCAACTTTGAAGCAGAAAAGTGAGAAGTGAACATGTACTGATGGTTTAACACTCTTTAGTTTTGTCTCCCCCAAATACACCAGCACACTCCGATAGTTCCTAATCATTCCATTCCTTAGAAAGTGAAGTAGATACTTCCAGGTGCTAAGCTGTTCTTCACATTTTTGACATTTTCATTCCACCTTAAACAGTAAAGCAGTTACGGGTGCCTGGATGAAACTATTACACCATTTAAGGTGACCAAAAGCTGTAAGCTGGAGAAAAAAAAAGGCTGTTAAGTTGGCTTATTTTTCTTCTGCTCCACCTTAAATGCAGCAGCTGTTAAAGAATTAGTGTTGGCTCCTTGTTCAACAGCTGCGTGGGATGGGATGAGGCCCACTGCTCCAGTACGACACTAAGAAATGCATCTATGGTAGCTTACTTAGCTAATGTTATGTTGTTTGGGCTAGCCATCATAATGACCCATACGGTCACATCACAATGACCACCATTCCTTCAACCAGAACCCCGAAGAAGCACGGAGAAAGGAGGCAGGGCTGAAATGCTGCTTGTGTTGCCCTTTCAAAAGACATTTTTGTGCTTTTGTTGGAATAACTGTCTTTACTGTCCAGGCAAGGCTTTCCACTAGAATTTGGAGCATGGCTGTGGGGATTTGATTGCATTCACCAGAGGAAGTGCCATCATTCCAGAGAACACAGTTCAACTGCCCCAGTGTTGGAGCGTGTTATGTTCTAGCCTGATATTACACTTGAATTTATTAGTGGTGTCCTCAAATGTTTGGACACATATTGTGTATACATACATGTTCTGCAGTGAATCTAGTTTTCCTCTTAATGGGAATTTTGCTAGTAAACAGACTGACACCTGGTCAATTGAATGTAAATTGAACAGGATGACCCCGACGACAATGGCCCCGAAACGTATGCAACTCTTCAGTTGTCTTCTCTCATTCTCTTTCTTATTTTTTTTTTTTTTGCCTTTTCCATTCACTGCCCAGCAACATGAATTTGATTTATGGAACGTAGAGGCGTGTAGTACAGTGCACAGACAAGCTCACAAAAGACGTAGTGTTCCCACTTGTGTTGCTGTCATTCTGCACTTTCTCCTCAGTCTGTTCTCCTATTCATGAATGTGTGTGTGTGTGTGTGTGTGTGTGTGTGTTTTAATGAGAGGCAGAGTATTCCACACTTTGGAAGAGCAACCTTACCGTTCCAATCCTCACACAAGGGCACCTTGATTTTGGCCTTCATGGTGACGTTGTGGGTATGCGTTGTTGCGTCACAGCGCCAGGGTGTCCTTGTGTGAGAATGTGAACGGGGACCCACAAATCTCATCAGGGTGTGGGCTTGGGCTTCACATGCATGGGCTGTGTGTGACCTCACACACACTGAACGCTTCCCCCCTCCCATCTCCTCTTCCTGGAGTGTATCAGCATACAGTAAAATGAAACAGTGCAGGAAATAAAACCATTAACCTTTCAACTCGTGGTAAAAATAGCCAGGCCACAAATAGACAGCTGTGGCCTCTAGCTGTCAAAATGCTGCATCAATTTCCTGACTGTACGTCCTCCCTCAGCTCTGTTTCTCTCTCTCCCTCTTGCTCTCTCTCGTCCACTTTCTGCTTGCTGTACCATCTCTTCAGATGCACCTCAGAACTTTTCAATTACGTGCTGTCTGATGGGAAATATGCTAATCCGGGCCCCTGCTGTGTGCCTGGTTATATCGCACACCACTACGGCGAGAGTCGCAGTACACCTCAACCTCATCCGTCTGTTCCAGTGTGCCAAAGAGACGTAAAGTGGACAGGAGCTAAAAGGACCTTCATTATGCAAAGCACAGAGTGAGCCATATTTTCCAGCTTTCCCAGTAGACATGTCAAAGTATGACAGCTTCCATGGGATAAAAAAAACGTTCCATGTTACTGGGAAATAAAGAGCGGAGATCAAACACCTGAGGCGGAGACCACATGGAACCAACAGTGTAAGCATGGACAGGAAGAGAAGTTGGGGTATTGGCAAGTGCAAATTTTACTTCACAAGCAGGTGAGGGGAGGACTGTGGTTTTATAGCACATTTCATAGTAGAGAAGAGATGACTGGGTGAGGTCCTTCTCCCAGACATTAGTTATTTCATATCTCTACTGTTTAATGCAAATCCTGCATCAAATGGCAGCCATTCATGCCCTTGTCATAACAGTGCCCCCATCATGTTTGACAGATGATTTTGGCATTGCTTGATACTCAAAGTAATCTTGGTCTGATAAATAATTGAGATGATGTAAAAACTTGCTACAATTCCTAAAAAGTCAATGCAGTGTTTCTGTAAAACCCCCTTGAATTCAAGCTAGAAACCTACAATTCACATATCCATTGCTTCATTTCTAATCCACTGTGGCGACACAGAGGTCAAATTACAAAAAGTGAATCTGACTGTGTAGGTTTTATTCAAATATATTCAATGGTGTGTTCTATTTAAAGATCTGATCGTCATATTGGTGACCCGTTCATTTTGAATGGTACTTTATAGATGAAATAAGTATCTAATCTCATTAGACTCTCAGTGACATCGACAGCATATCAGTTACGTTGCAGCAGTGAATCATCTGAACAGATTCAGATGTTAAAGAGACTTTTAATTAACTGCACAAACGTAATTCGATTATAATTTGAAGTCCATTGTTTTTCACTTGGTTTGTAAAGTCTTACTGTCTAACAGCTTTAACAGGAGCTGAACTGGATGGGGTTGAGATTAAAGGTGGGTGTTACAGGGTTTAGGTTCAGGTTTTGGGTGAAGGTTATGGTTAGATCCAGGATGATGGCTATGATTAGAATTCGGGTTTAGTTTAAGGGTAAACCCATGATGTTTAAGGGTTGGCCCAGAATGAAGATTAGCAGTAGATTTGGGATTGAGGTGATGGTTAGAAATAGGTCTTGGTAGGAGGTTAATATCAGGGGCAGGTTAAGGGTGAAGATTAGGTTTGGGGATGAGGTAAAGACTAGGTTTTGGTTTAAAGATAAGGTTAAGACCAGAATTAGATTTGTTTGATGTGTTGCTTAAGTAAATTAAGATTTTTAATGATCTTCAAAGGACCAGTCAAACAAAGTGTTACCTGTTTTTCAAAAACCAGATGACATCTTCATGCAGTAATGACACAATAGCCATGATCATCTGTATTTTTTTACTAGGACAATGATTTATTTCTATTTATTCATAGACACTGCACCGGACTAAACAATTGAACTGTTATTTTTTTTTTTTTATAGCTTTTCAATGATTCATATACTGTAATGTCTATAACACAAGCTGTAACAAATTCAGATGAATTCAGCACCGTCCTCCTGGTCTTTTCTCCAATCACGCACCGTCTCACAAACAGAAAGTGGGTTTTTTCCAACACTCAGAAGGCCTTCCAGAAGTCGGACATGGCAGTCGTTTCTGTGTCTGTGAAAGGCCTCCGCCATCACATGCATCCACGTTTGTCTTCCACTTTGGAACAGAAAAAGAAAGCAAAGAAAAGGATAAAAAAACCCCAAAAAAAACAGAAAAACAAAAGTACAGTCCGTCATTCCTGGAGCACTGGAACTTAAGAGCGGGACACAGGGCCGGCCGTCTGTGAGGGTGACGATAAAACTCAGATAAATATTTACTACACCAAAGAACAAATTTACAACACATGTGCACTAGCAACAGTCTCTTCAGAGTTTTTTTTTTGTTGGTTTTCTCTTTTGTACAACCGAAATAACATTTATAATATATAATCAACACCGTCTGATTTTGAAAAATATGTGTGATTCTATCCCACCGCCCCCCCTTTCCCAATATACCCTTTAATACAAAGCGTATCTTTACAAAAAGAACCTTGTTGCATAAGTCACATGATCAAGCAGTAATGGGGAGTTGAGTAGTAGATGGGCAGTGGTCGGAGTGTGTGTACTGATCAGGCCTTTGTGACGCCTCCTCTGCACAATAAATCTGACATCAGTGTAAAACTACATAAAAAGAAATATTCTTTATTATATGCTAATTTCTTGTTAATTCTAGACAGAGAGAGAGAGAGAGAGAGAGAGAGGGCGAGAGTGAGTGATATGACTAATTCATCTCTCTGACTCAGAGGGGACTGAATACATTTGCTTTGATATTCGGCAGTGAGTAGGAGTGGGGACGATAAAATAATCTGCCTCATAGTGATATGTTGATCCTATTATTGGGCCAATTAGGTCACAACACATCTTTTATGATGTCCCTTTGCCTGAGCTTTCCTTAAAGGGGCTAAGCCTAAAAATAGCCTTCTAAATACAAATGATGTCCAGTTTGCTTAGCAGTAAGGTTGGCCAACGTCTAGACTATCTTCTACATTCTTCATGTGGCCCTTCCATGTTAGTCATGACTGGTGTGACGTGAGATTTGCTGCTCTGAGGATGGTATAGTGGTGCACTAAGACATAAAGACATAAACAAGCCGAAAAACGAAGGACATCAGGGTACAGAAGCCTGGCTGGTCCATAACCCAACGTTCAGCAGAACATCATGCACAGTCTCAGCATTTTAACATTGACAGTTGGAAAAACAAAACCGTCTTTCACAGCATATTCGAAAAACATCTGACAGTAAAAATGGAATGACTGACATTTTTCCTTAGAAGGAAAGTGGCAAAACTCTCGAAGACGCAGTGCTTTTACTGTCCGCCCAATTTCGTTTCGTACGGAAAGGCCTGTCTGCCTGGTCCTGCTGCTTAAATATATTATCAATGATCCATTAAACTCTATTAGGCCAGGTCCCTTGAGAGAACTAAACTGCAAGATAGAGCGAGAAAGCTGTCCAGTCACTGCAGGTTCACACAATCCACTTTTAATATGTGTTTAACAACTGTACTTTGACTCATAAGAGCAGTGCAGTGTGGCTGGAATAAAGAGGAAACGGCTGCAGATTAACAAAGTTTAACTAGGCATGGTGTCAACAAATAAAGTACGAACACGGCGCACACACTGCCTGGAAAACCCTTATTGCTCATGCCAAATTTTGAAAGTAGACAAGAGACTCACAAATGCAGAACATGCAGAAGGTTAGCACCACGCAGGTGCACACGCACTCACACACGTCGGGTACACGCATCCTTCTCAAACGTAAAGACCACAGCTTTACTTGTAGTATCAAAAGTAGCTCTGTTGGAGGAAATCTCTCTAAAAGCATGGTAAATAGCCTAGAACAAAACTAGGACCACCCCCCCCCCCCCCCAAAAAAAAAAAAAAGAAGCCAAGATATGCACCAAACACCCATCTACAACCCAAAAGAATGACCAAGTATGTGCTGACCAACTGCTTGCCTCACTCTCCCCACCACAAAGCATAAGACAACAAATGTAAGGACACACAATACTCGAAAAAAAAAAAAAAAATCATATCAATTTGTAACAAGTGTGATAATCATAGTCTTTTTTTATTTTTGTTCCCCTCTGTGAGTGTAAGCCTGGTGGGCTCTCGGCTGCGGCCTTTGCAGCCTTTCCAGAGGCGGGGCCGGTGCCCCGACGCAGAGGAAACAGGGCTGTGGGCAGGAGGTGAAATAAAGGGTCAAAGCCGTGGCCTCTCCCTCTGCCGCGGAGGCGGGGGGAGGGCTCTCTCCAACCCCCACACTGGTCAGCTTTTGCCTGCCAATTAAAAATTAAAGGGAGAGGAATGAGGTCTATAGCGCCGACACCCGGACGATGTTGCTCTGCAAGTAGTCGGGTGAACTGGCTGAGTCTCCACCCTCTGGCGTGGTCACAGGAGGAGTGGGCATGCTGATGATGGCTGCTGTGATGTAGGGAGGCTGCTCTGAGTTCAGTGGCACCGTCTCCTCGAACTTGGCATTCAGACTGGAGCGACTGCAGTGGGTGAGAGAGAGATAGAGAGGGGGAGAGAGACAGAGTGAGATTCTTCCAGCTGTCCATTAGACCACACATTGGAGTGGGTGCCCACAGCTGGAGCATTTGTGGCATTCCATTAGCATGAGTCACAGAATCACTGCTTCGCTTCCTCATAACACAGCCCTTCTTCCCCAAGGCTAGATGTTTATGGCTAGACGTTGTTTACAAAGTTCAGTTGCAGGCTCACACTCATCCTCATTAACTCTCCTGTTGGTTCCAAGTTCTGCATTCCCGTTCAAAAATGATGTACAATAATAGGTGATTAAATCCATAGTAACGCATATATTCTCACAAAGCTGTCACCGAGTTTTTAATTAAAGTTCGAAACCACAAACTGACTGATTTTATTAGTAAAGAAATAACACGGGGCCCTAAATTACACAGGAAACTTTACAATAATCCTAACTTGACTTCTGCTGCTTCCAGTCTGGATTTGAGAGGAGTTTATCCATCTAATAAATGGCCAGTTATGTGAACCCAATTTTATACTCTTTTTGAAGTCTCACCCCTTCATTTCTAATGGTTGGTCAATAAAATAAAAACCCACAGCTGAATGAAAATGATTGAAATTTATTTCAAACTATTTTTGATACCTGTTTGGAAAAAGAAATTGTATGATAATTAGGTTACGATTTCACAGAGGAAAAAAAACTGTGAATCACTCAATTAGGACACATTAGGAGAGCAAATAGGAACATCTACCTCCTAATTCTATTTAATGGCCACTTTATTAGAAACACCTACCTTCTACTTTCACTCGCTGACCACTTTATTAGAAATATAAACCTTCTACTTCCTCCTTCACAATAGCGTTTGCTGCTACTTAGATACAGTAGGTTGGATCCCAGAGGGCTGCAACTCCTTACATAGTGCACTTCATAGGTCAAGGAACCACACAAATACAAACAATGGGGTCAGAAAGGTCTGACCAACTTAGGAACCACACACTCTTCACTGGTGTCTACAGACATCACTGCTACAACAGTCGTGTGCAGAGAATGATGTCATTATGTGAAGCATTTCAAACACAAAACTCCAGTCATTTAATGACTTGTAATGTGTACAGAAACTCAACGGAACCGTAGATGTTGGGGTTTAAATTGGCGTTTGCCCAGTTATTAAAAATCCCTCAGGCCAAATACACCATGCCAATCTGTTTGGCTTCACTTTGAATCTAGGTCCAATTTTGGCCCAAGTGCTTGGTTAACATCTGGACTGAGTGCTGCTTGCCAGTATATGCTGAGAATAATATGGGACTTGGTCTGAGTTGCTTTTGCCAACTCTCTGGTTGCTATGTATAATCCCTGTTCAGCCCAATTCTGGATACCTATTGATGAGTCTTTATGCTTTCTGCTTGTGTGTGTGTGGGGCATCACATGATGAACGATGCAGCATCCTGCCTTGCCTTGATAATGTATCACGTCACTTGTCATGGCTGTCTATCAAAAAAGAAGGAAAAGGACCCTCAAATACATCCAGAACACTTACTAACTACAGTGTCTGACACTGGTACATGCAAGCACTGCTGGTGCACTTTAAGAACTTCTCATCATCTACTCTGCTTCTTGCTCGCAGTTCACGGCTTCTGTACAGACTGGAATTCAGCAGACAACAGTTGATTGATAACCTGTAGGAGATTGAGAGTGTACACACATCCCCACCTTCATAACAGAAGCACGCACGCACACACACACGCACACACACACACACACACACACACACTGAAGAAGCCCTAGCTCACTCTCATCACAGGTATAATAAAGGCATAGAAATGTTAGACTGTGGGAGGCTGCATAGTTCCCTGGATTTCTGACTCATCTTCATTCAGTCAAGTGCCTCACCATCAGCTTCACCAGAGTGTATGTGTGTGTTTGTTTGTTTGTGTGAGTGTGTGTGTCTCCATGTCTCTACTGGAGTAGTTGTTGAAGAGGGCACATCTGCTGATGACTGACCTGCTGGCAATGTTGGCAAATTGCCCAAATTCAACATAAAAATGATGTGTGTGTGTGTGTGTGTGTGTGCGTGCACAAAACTGCATCTGTTGAAGAGGCTGCTGGTCTGGGCCTGTGTGTGTGCGATTGTGTGTGTGAGTGAGTGTGTGTGTGTGTGTGTGTGTGTGTGTGTGTGTGTGTGTACCTGTTGCTGAGCGGCCTCTCTCTGATCTGAATGGTGCTGAGCTCCTGCACACTGCCACGGCGTCCAGCAGTCATGTTGGAGTTGGGAACGTTGAAGCTCTTGCGCTTGTTCCGGCGTGAGCAGCAGGAGGTAAGGCCGTGAGGAGAGGAGGAGATGGAGGAGGAGCGAGAGGTGGATGGCTTCACCATCGACACTTCCATACAGCTTGTCTCGTACGTCTGCTCGTCCACAAACTCGTGGTTCTGAGAGAAAATGTGAGACAGTAACAGACAGACAGACATGGGGGAGAGAAAGAAGACAGAAGTAGTGTGTGAGAGAGAGAGAGAGAGAGAGAGAGAGAGAGAGAGAGAGAGAGAGAGAGATTGAATTCCAGTTGAATCGTGCTTTGCTCTTCCACCACACATTATACAGCTTTGTGATCTGCTGGAGAAGACTATGAGTCTTAGTAACACTAAATCACGGTTTGTACATGGCCTTCTAACTGCTGTTCAGGGTCAGTGCACTTAAATCTGTACACCCTGAACAAGTGAATTCACCCCATCTGCAAGATCATTTAATCTGTGCACACTGTCAGTCTGTTCATTTTCAGTTTTTTTTTGTATTTCTCTGTCTCTCCTGCTGCCCCTTTAATTCACAGCTACTGCTGATCAATGAACTGACAGGAATTCTTTGAAGTGCAGTGTCTTCAATCCACAGCTGTGGCAAAAACAATCAAGACTTATGATTGTAACTGGGTACAACAGGACTTATTTTAATGTGGCTATAATTACAACACCATCCTGCCTGCACCAGCTGGACTCTTACTGTACATTACACTACAATAATAAAGCTGTTCAGACTGCAGATGAATCAGATCTGGTTCTCAGATCACTGTTATTTGTGATCAGATTGGGTTTGTGTGTTTGTGTGACAATCGCATTTCAAACCACCTCAAGCGGTCTGGATCAATTTGGTAAAACTGTTTTTGGAGTTTTTGTTTTTTTACTGCTCATTAATAAAAGTCAACCTGGTTACAATCTAGAAGTGTAAAAATTGGATCTGAATTTGAAGGAAATTACACTTACCTATAACATACTCTAGCAGAAAGGGTTAATGTGCTTTGACGTTCTCTGGTAAAATACTGCAAACAAAAGTACTTAACCGCTCACTCCTAGCAGTTAATGTTAGTGATGTGAGGTTCATGAAATGTTAAGGCAGTAAGAACAGCAGCTGCTGTGAAAAAGTAAAAGAAATATGAGCGTGTCTCATCTCACTCTAGTTATCTAGTGAAGAGATTCCTGGTTAAGAAAATGTCAAGTAAAAAAAACAATGTAATTGACCACAGACGTGCAGCGGTTTTCAAACACTTGCACATGTCAAGATGCTGACGTTTAATTGGAGTGCACGTTCACCTGTCCATTCAAACATCATATTTCATGCTTGTCACATTCTCTTGTGCTTCCCTCTGGTGTCCTAGTCTGTGCTGGGAAAAATCACCAGCATGGAACACAAGCTTAGCTACTAGACACCTCCTCAAATGGCCTGAGACAAACAAGTCCTGTCTCTGAGAAACATCAAGGCTTGTCAGTAATCCGACCTAAATGGAGATCTGAAAGTCCCCGAGGCTCTGATAGCGCGCAACGGCTGCATCCCAAACGAGCCTCCAGTGCCTCGGCCATACCCTCGGCAGGACAGAGGAATTTTCCATTCAAGCGTCTTGAGCAGTGCCCCAGATAAGGAGAAGAGAGAGTGGAGTCCGCCCATGTTGCAACAAGTCTGGCTGGCGGTGGGAAGACACTAACTATCATTTCTTGGCAGCATCTTCTTAGTAAGTCTCCTGAGATGGAGGCGTTCATTTCGACTGCCGGGGAGCCAAATGTACCTTGCATTAAAACAAACACAGACGGGCCCCTGCTCTTTGTGAATGCGACGTATGAAAAGGTTCCCGAGGATATTTAAGTAGACACTGTTGCCTGCCTAAATGAAGTCATATACGGGGAACTGAACAAATGTGACTCGACCTTGATTATAAATGATGAGTGTGAATAATGTTTATCATGAGCGGTATTATATTAAGGACTCACGTTCTTTCGGCGGAGAAGAAAAGGAGGAATATTGTGGGAACAGCTGTCAGTTTCATACTGGGTCAATCCATCAATCCTGAATAAACAAGTCTTATGCCAAAGAAAAAGTAGAAAGAGAGAGAGAGAGAGAGCGAGAGAGAGAGCAAACACTGCTCACATATTAGCTATAGTTCTTCATTATTTTGTTGTTGAAGTTTTTTCCATTCTCTTTGTTCCTTTTGTGTGCAATGTGCTATCCGGTGTCGACCAGAGGAGGATGGGTTCCAATTTTAAGCCTGGTTCCTCCCAAGGTTTCTTCCTCTTAGCCCCGAGGGAGTTTTTCCTTGCCACTGTGCTACTAGCTGAGCTATAGTTTCTGTGAGTGCAGCCTTCAATGTCAAATGTTTGCAAATAAAAATTTGCTAAGCTAAAAATTGAAGTGTGCTGGGTTGAGATTGTAAAGAATACATAGATATATAGTTGCTAAGTACTAGCTTTTCTCTACATTCCAAAACACTTTAAAATAATTCCTATATAATGCTTGACAAATTATATTTATATGTATTTGGTGTGATGCTCCCCCGACCGTTTAACGTTTATAATCGCCTATGCTACAACAAGAGATGTGTGCACGATTCTATAAAATGGCTGTTGAATAACTGGTGATATTTAAATTCAATAATTGAGACAAACCTTTTCCCTTCAAGCCCAGCCCCACATTCAGCCTGTGAAAGTCGTCACTGAGTTTACAGAAGAACACAGTTTATCAACACCTTCCAAAACACAATGGTCAAACACAGCATCGAAACATAGGGAGACATATTTTTATATTGTTACTACAAAAGTAACCAATGTGACCAATGATGGACAATGATGGACTAAAGCACCTAGTTGCTGTAAAATCATTGCAAAAAATGAGATAATATTGACTTTCTGTGAAAGTCCAGGAATTTAGCACCAACTCTTTTTACCTTTCAGCATTACATGAATAAATACTGCATCAAAACCTTCCACCAGTATTTACATAGCTCTCACCTGATCTGGGAGCTTGTACTGCTATTATTTGTATTTGTCTTATCGTAATGCAATTTCATATGATGCCAGATCACCACTGCTTTTATTTATTTTATTTTATTCTATTAAATGAAGTCCAATAAATATTGCCCATATCAGTCTCAGTTTCCCTAATGTGTGGTTCCTGGTGTGACTTTTATCTTCCCAACAACAAGAGAGAGTAGGAGGCCTACAGAAGGAAGCTGGAGAAATCGTCAGAAGAACAACACAATGGAGGTTTAAGGGAGAATGGCTGGAGAGTCACTGGTATCATGCTAAACCATGAACTGTGGTGGACAGTTTGAACACTGTAATGAGCTGAAGGCGCCAAACCACCCACCTATTCCACACCCCCTGGTGGCCTCTAAAGACCTTCATCCCCCCACTCTAATGGTAACCAACCAGAGTGAAGGCGACTGGAGAAGCTGAAACTGGGCAAGGTGGCGGGACCAGATGGAATCAGACCAAGAATTCTGAAGGGATCTGTGCCACTCAACTGGTGGGATTCTTCAGTGTCTCTTAACCTGAGTCTGAAGCAAGAGCAAATGCCTACACTGTGATCTGGTTCCTGTTCCCAAAGAGTCATCTGTCTCTTCTTTCAACAACTTCAGTCCAGTGGCACTCATATTCCACACCACATGAAGGTCCTGGAAAAGTCCTTGTGCTGCTACATCTCAGACCTCAGGTCAGCCCTTTTCTGGACCACCTGCTGTTTGTTTATCAACATCCCACATTGGTGTGGATGATGCAGTAATCTACCAACTGCAGAAGACACACTACACCAAAACAACACGACAGTGAGAATCACTTTCTTTGACTTCTAAAGTGTAAATATCTTCATGATTGGGGAGAAGATGGATAAGTCCATGAAAGTCTGGGTGCCAGTGTGTGCAGATGGGAACCAGCCAGTCTGATCTGATCTGATCTGATCTTCTGGTCTGCACTACTGGAGCAACTCAGGAAAATGTACTCTTCCCTTTCTCCATCCTGCTTTTACAGACATCAGTAAGACTTCCAGGTCAGACCTACCTGCCTACAGAAATGTTCCAGTTGACTCTCTGCGGTGGACGGGTGCATCAGGGAATGGACAGGAAGATGAATACAGGGACCTTGAGCAGCTTTGTGGAGTGGTGTGCAAAGAACAACCCGGCTCTTAATGTGACCAAGACCAAGGAGATGGTGGTGGTCTTCAGAAGGAATAAGAACACAATCAGGCCTGTTACCATCATGGGTCAGAATATTCAGCTGGTTGACATTTACAAATATCTGAGTGTGTCATTATTGACATAAGGTGGACTGGAGGACCACTTACTGGCTTGCTGTGTACAAGAAAGATGAGCAGACTCTACTTTGTGAACAAGATCAGGTCCTTCAGTGTGTGCAGCAAAAAGTTCGACCAGTCTGTTGTTGCAGGTGCTGTCTTCTTCCTAGCAGTCTGTTGGAGCGGCTGCATCAAATGTGGAGATGCAAAGAAGCTCAACAAATCTGATCAAGAATGCTGGCTCTGTTCTCGGATGCTCACTGGAAGTTTTGGTGGTGGTGGAAAAGAACTCTCAAAAAAACTGACCACTATCCTGGACAACACATCTCACCCCCTCCACACTTACTGGTCAGACAGCGGAGCACTTTCAGCAAAGACTGGACTGCTCGGCTGTGTAGGGGATCCACACGTTGTACAGAAGTGCCTTCACTGTGTTGGGACATTATATTACTGAGCCTGCTTGAACATTCCCACTGAATAGGACTGGACATTAAGATTCCTTCTATCCAGTCATTGCACCAACACTTTATCTACACATGTTACATAACAGACAGACTCACTGAATGGATGGATCTGTTGAATTATTTTTGATATCTCTCTATAGAGAGACTATGTATAAAATGCTAACCAATGAAAATGCTCCAAAATGACGATTAAAAATAAATAAATAAATAAATAAATAAATAAAAAAAATTAATAATTATATATATATATATATATATATATATATATATATATATATATATATATATATATATATACTATACTATATATAGTGTTTTACTGAAAAATTAGATGTTTTCTTGTTTTTCATGTGAAGTCCATTTTAGATTCGGAAAAACTGCATTTACTGTCCACAGATGTTCAATTGAAGAATCCTAAAACAGGTGTTACTACAGACCAAAAATGCAAATTTAAAATACCATGAATCAAAGTAAACATACATTCACACCCATCTTACCGTTGTCTTTTCCAGGCAGTGTAGTAGATGATGATGTTGGGTCTCGAAGGTGGGGTTCACCTTACAAACCAGTGCCTTCCCGGCTTCCTTTGATGCCTTAGAAGAAAACAAAACAAACCCAAGCTCATCAGACAATCAGATCGGTGGCGGCGCAGGTAAGAGAGAAAAGGCAAGAACGTGGGGACAGTAAGGCCAGGGCTCTCACAACGCTCCAGCAACTATTTGAAACGTTGTGACAACATTAGGCTGTGTGCCACTGTGCCTGTCTCATTCTCTCCGGGTTACAGCTGTGATGGATGGCTCCTGGTTCAAACACAGCGGACAGCAGGCGCGCAGGAAGGCGGTCGCGTGTGTACGGGAGTGTAACGTGGAATGAATCCCTATAGGTGTAATGAAACTGACGGCCTTCACAGCCTGACAGACTTGGTGTATTTGGGTAACGCAGGAACGTGTACCAAAATACATCTATTATATTAAATCCTGTGGTACTGGAATGCAACAGCATTCTACTCTTCTTAGAGTGAAACAGCAATGAGAGCCTAGGGCATGAGTGCATGACGGGGGATTCAATTCCGGTGGTGGGCTGGGGTCCAGCACAGTTTAGTGATCCACCTGATTCAACACATCTGTAGACAGCAGGTTTAGCAGACATGCTAGATCAGAAATCTGGCACCTCTGCCCGTCCAACCCGCCAAGAATAGAACTAGAAAGCCTGGTATGTGATGTCATTTACACTCATGGAAATGCAGGAAACTGTCATGGTTTGAACCTTGAGGTCCGTACTCTCTTGGCAATTACTTGCTAAAAACAGGACTCACGCGGCAAGACCCCAAGACCCAGGCAGTAGCATTTTACAGTGTCTGTACTTTATGCCTCGAGCATCTGCAGACACCTGGTCAGCGCACTCTTCGAGGCCTCAGAATCACACCTGCCCTGAACCCACCCACCAGCCCTCCCCAGTTTAGATGCTAACCAATCAATGACATGCAGCTTGGACATTTTCATTCCTCCATGGGATGGGATCCATGATGAGTTCGGATGATGTCATGTGAGGAAGGAGGCGCAGGCCAGTTCGGACAGCAGTAGAAAGATCACTCAAAATGCACATGTTATAAAGGCGTGGAGCATGGGTGAGTAGTAGTAGTAGCAGTAGTAGTAGTAGTAGTAGTGGTGGTGAAGTAGTAGTAGTAGTGGTAGTGGCTATGGTAGTAGTAGAACAGTAAGAAAAAGAAAGAAAAAGCAGATGAGAGGAAAAAGGAGAATGTTGCAGAGAGATGGAACACTGGAACACCTATTAGAGGTGGTGGTCCCATTGATGAGTGTGGCCCCTGAAAAGATGTCATGATTAGTGTCACATGATGCCAGTTCACTTGAAGAGGATGCAAATTGTCGTTACCGTATTTGCATCCCATACCTGATTTTTATTGCTCAGTGCAAACTGGTCAAGAGATCACGTAGCTACTGTCAGGCATCCTGCTAATGATGGAAACAAACCAGCATTTAAATTTAATTAAAAAAACTACCCCATTTCTATTTTATTGATACAAACACACATAGGGTTTTTAATTATTTATACCCTCAAGATCAGTAGCAACCTACAGACATAACACATATTATGTCTTGCAGTTTGTTATGATATGTATCTCATGTCTGTAGGTTACTCTGATCCTGAGTAATGAAGCCAAGAAAATACCATGTAATTGCCCACAAAGTGCGGATCTCGGGTCCTAGTTAAGGAACCTTAAAACCTAAAGGGCATGTGTTTTGTGTGTACAGTACAGGCTCCCTTTATTACATCAAAATATCAGTAATTGGAGAAAATTAGTCCAGGTTTGTAAGTGGACGTCCTTAAATGACAGGTAGACCAGCTTTTTGTTTGTTTGCAAGCTACTTAATAGTGGCCAACTGGCCAGTTTGCACTGCGCATGCCTGCGTATTCTTGGAACAAATCAAGCAGGTGATGCTCATGGAGTAGTGGCTGCTGGATGTTTGGTGTGAGTTGGAGAAAGCGACAAATGCTACACTGGAGAGAGAGAATCAAATGCAGAGAAAGAAGGTGACCAGAAAGTCCAACAACATCCATCTGCAGATCTGGAGAACCATAGCAGTTCAAGACTGGGGTGACCCACTGATGATCCACTCTGATCCTATTCTAGGTAAGGCTTTCTTAGATGGTACCGTGGAGCAGACAAACGTGCACCTTCACTGTGAAATTTAATATCATATGGTGGAAATATGCTATCAGACTAGCACTATTCAAACTAAATTCTTCATGCACAAGTTCATGTGATTCAGAATCTCAAACGTGATGGTAGACCAAAAGTGAACCTGCCTCAAAGGTTGTGCATACAATGCCAGGAAGGTAGCCAAGCTTCATTTGGTTTTAAAGCATCCTGATTTCACCAGCTAACAAATTAACGCAATCTCAGGAAAGTAGAATCTTTGAGAAAAGCGAATACGAGGACACTGTTAGATTGTCAGCAGATTTTTAAAATTGGAATCCACACACTACTGCTCACACTTCCCTCAAGTAAACAGTATTGGCATCAATCAAACAGAAGACCAGGTTGCACTGATAAAATAAATGTAGTCATGACTGCAGAAAGGCGTTTATGATGAAATCTTCTACAGACCATAACATTCGTTTTGTGGACCTCCAGTGGAGATGGACTCCTCGCGACTGGTTTCGTTTAGTCGATCGTTACCACTAACTAACCGTCATGCTTTAATATAAAGTGTTAAAACTGTTGGTGGTTCTCTGAGTCTGTAAATGAACTTGAGAAATATAGATGAAGGAAGAACTGTGTGGACCATATAAAAGGTCATGGAACATACAGGTTATTAGCTGAAGAAGGTGGAGCAAGGTGAAGAAGAGGATGAATAAGATCACGAAGGAGTTTCATGTAGAGAAAGAATTGAGGGCAATGAGACAGGAGAGGACAGAGAGAGGAAAGAGATTTGGGTTTTGTGCACGCAGGTAGAGAAAGAGGGAGGCAGTTGAGGACACCACAAGCATTTGGATGGAGACCTTCCCTGCAGACCCGGCCTAAGCGAAAGGTGAAAAGTTCAGGGGGAACAGGGTCCGCATGCACCAGCACCAGCCCGTCATGGCACGGCAATGTCCCAACACCAGAGACCCCTCGGTTTCCACGGTTACCTCCTCCTCGGCGTCAGCCAGCAGCCCATTGAGTTTGTACTGCAAATAGGCGTTAGCACCCCCGCTCTTCGCCGCACGAATTCTAGCAAGCCTGGGTTTCTGTTCAGACAAACACCTGGCGTTTGGCAGCTCACTCATGGTGGTCACCTGTGTGTGTGTCACAGTGTGTGTGTGTGTGTGTGCATGCTTAGGTGAAATGAATGGACGTATGAATGTACCTGTTCTATACAACCCAGAGATAGCAAGGACATCTTTCTTTTAGGCACTCTCTCTCTCTCTCTCTGTATTCTTCTATTCCTCCTTTTTTTCTTTTTCCATCTTTCGCTCTCTTTCCTCCACCTACTGTGTGCTACTCTCCTCTCTCTCCCTATGTCTCTCTACCCACACGTCTCTCTGTCTACCTTCCATTCTTGCATAGTTAAAACAGATTGCTGTTTTAGAGCTGATTTGTCTGTGTTTGTGTGTGTGTGCGTGTGTGTGTGTGTGTGTGTGTGTGTGTGTTCTGATGGGGATTTGAATGAAACCCCATTAAGCTGTGTCTCTATGGCTCATCTGGACTCACACAGGGAGATGAAGGACAGATGAACATGCAGAGAGAACATGAGTGTGTACACTGATGCAGCTCGGCATACTGATCAACCCAGAGATTGATATTCCTAGTACCTACAGCTCTATTCTCACTCACACAGCTCTATTCTACAACACAGTTCCTATTCTCTACAGCTCTATTTAACTATGTACATATATTCTTCTCTACAGCTCTAATTTCCTCTATAGCTCTATTCAATACCAATATTCACTACAGCTCTATTTTCCACTCGTCTTTCTCTATATCCTTTGCTTCTATGTGTATTCTTCTAGACAGCTCTACTCTCCACTTCAGGCCTGTCCTGCTCTAAAACTTAGTTCTCCTCTTTTGCTCTATAATCCTCTAAAGCTCTGATCTCTGTACTCTAGCACAGGCCTGTTGTCTACTCTGCATAAGTTTCTTCTCCTACAGCTCTGTAGTCACTTTCAGCACTGTCCTCCTCAATAGTTTAACCCCCCCTCTGCCTTGGGTCTGTTCATGCTCTCAACTCCATTCTCTCACAGCTCTCTCCCCCTTTCAGCTCCTATTCTCTTCTAGTACAAGTCTGGGCTTTTTCTCTATAGTGGCTTATCAGGGGAGACTGAAGTCAACTAGACTGCACAATCACACCCCACACACTTACAACTAGGTCTAGCTGCTTTACACCATTCTTCAGTGTCTTTTACCCATGTATGTAGAAGATGTGACATGTGTGTGTGTGTGTGTGTGTGTGTGTGTGTGTGTGTGTGTGTGTATGTGTGTGTGTGTAAGATGATTTTATATTTAACATCCCAGCAGACTTTAGATCCAGTTGCCTACCACAAAGGGTCCAAGGTCCTAGGTAGCCTGGGGTCCTGGTGGACAGTGTATTTTTCTTTAATGCCTTGGCGTTTCTCGGCCACTCTGGCTCCTGGTGGTAGATGCGGCTGAAGTTGGGTCTGGTGCAGGCACAGACAGTGCGATCACTAACACTCCACTGAGAGAGCAGATGGAGCCAAATATCTTCCCCACGATTGTCTTTGGAACCATGTCTCCATATCTACGATACACACACAGAGGGGAGAGAGAGATTCATTACAGGCTCTGCTGTTCCACATTCCACATACCACACAGAGTTCCCATAATTTATTACCCAGCGTTGGAGACGTGAATAAAATATAGTCAATTGTATAGAGAGAGAGAAGCGAGAGAGAAGCGGCGAGAAAAGCGAGGAGAAGCGAGAGAAGAGAAGATACAGAAAATAGATAAGATACGATAAGATAAAATAGGTGAGATTAGTCCATAGGTTATGGGAGTCCAGGGTGGGGTGGGGGTGGGGGGGTAGCATGGCCTCAGTACAACACTATATTAATAAACATATCAAAAAGGTGAGAGAAGAGCAGAAATTAAAACAATACAGTATGTATATAACACTGTAAACTAGACCAGCCTCTGTGTAATCAGTCTGTTTTGATGTCCAGGTTTACTGCACCACACCATCCGCGTTCACTATTGAGATATCTATGCCCATCCACAGCATGGGCATCTCCAGCCACAATGCTGCCCTGTCACCACTGAGAGGCAGCATGAGAGTATCTACGATGCCAGTCAAACATAGAACTCCATCTGTTGCTGTTTTGGGGTGCTGATGGTTCTCTTAATCTGACTCCAGGCCTCCACTCTTTACCATGAGAAGACTCAACATTCTGAAAGCTTTTTACGAAATAAAAACAGACAGAAATGAATAAACAAGTATTTCCCTCCCTTTTGTGAGCTTGAGATGAGACCCAAAATGTGTGCCTAATATTGTGTTCCAAAGGCTAAATAGAGGGACAAAAAAAGCAAATAAATAGAAGGAATAAGAGCATGAAAGAGAGAGAGAGGCTGCTATTTCTGGCCTACTTTCTCTTTCTCTACCCTTAAAAAAAGACATGTTTCATTCATAATTAGGCATACAGAGGCTACGATCACAAAACTCATGTCATTCCCTGCAGCATGTGTGTGGCCTTGAAGTGTCACAGTGGGAACACAGACACAAACTTCTGTACATACATACACACTCCTTTGTGTACCACCCCCTCTCCTTGCTCACAGCGACTGTCAAAGGGAAGCTTTCGAGAGAACCACTCTATCCATCCTGAGCCGATCTACTACCCTCCTGAAGTGGGACGAAAACAGATGTCACCAGACTCCCAGAGAAATCCCACTTTTAAAGAGCACAGTTCCGAGTTGGTAGAGAGTAAGTGGATCTACTGGGAATAAACGGATACCTACAAACAAACTCATGTCTATATGGCAATTTCTAGAATATGCATTGCACAGGTAGGCTTCCCACACCTGTTCAGAATGGGGTGACTATTCCAGAGGAAGGGTCTCCTATGCTAGGATTTCAGAAATGACCTGACCCCAGAAACAATATTAACTCTCCACACAGACCAAAGGCTTGCTCAGAATTTTAAACGGAGTGCCGGTTGACCCAGTAGGAAACGGTGCTATGTTTGTCCCCCTGGTCAAAGGGTTTCTTACACTGATAAATGGACCGGCTTTTGCCAAATTCAGATTGAAACTGTAAAAGTTCACATGTCAGCACAATCTGGGCACATTACCAATCCCTTTCAATAATGCAAGTACTGTTTATTTGTTTCGCATATTATCATTTTTGTATGCAGAAAAATCTTTCAAACAATATTTAAACCACACTTTTCGTTTGCACCTAAATTAAATGTGAAGCATTGGCCTGAGACCCCACGGCTTAGCGGTTGGGTGTAGGATCGGTAACCTGAGTTCAGACTGCAGGCACATCAGATTTGTTCCTCAAATCAGATCAGTTGAGATGGTCACTTGCACTGTTATTTGCAAGTGTCAGATCTATCATCATACAGATCAAGTTTGCACATGTCAGATAGCCCATGTCTATCTGCATGGGTCAGGATGTAAGCTTCAGTAACTATGCAGCCATGCTCTACTTGGATCCCTGCACTTCGGTCACATTGGATTTGAAGTTGTGGTTATTTGATACGTTGTGAGAAACACAAAAGTCATAAAAAGCCTATGCGACCAGATTGTCCAGACTTTACAAATCCAATTTATATTGGATTTCAAACCACCATGTGGTTTAGATCTGAAATCTGAGATTTTGTGTGGTTTTCTGTCCACACAACCAAAAATCACTCTAGACACAGTCTACATAGGTGTTTCTTGGCCTTGGGTCCTGGAGGAACCTGTCTTGCACATTTTAGTGATAACATCCCCCATGCAACCCCGAAGGACTTATTTATGAGCTGATTGGTTGAATCGGGTGTGGCGGGAGCAGGGAAACCCATACTATATGCAGGGTGGAGGTGTCTCCAGGACCAGGCTTGAAAAGCACTGATCCTGTGTGTCACGTTTCAGTCCCACTCAGGATAGGACAAATCATTCCACGGCGAAGTGTAAAAGTGTAAGTATTGATCAGATTTGTCATGGATTTTGATGTTCTTCGACATAGTGCATGTTTCCTGAAATCTATTAATGAACACAAATATTCTATCAGATTTAAACCAGTTTCATGTGTGTTTATATACCCAGCATGCTACTATCTACGTGAGACCATTCGGGCCCCATCTACAGGACCAAGGAATTGTCGATCAGATTCAGCTGCCCATTCTGCTTCTGACCTCCATAACTCTGGCTTCAGATCAACGAGTGAGAGTGTGTTGACAGCGCCAATGTGGCACAGCTCTTAAAGGGTGCTGAGGCTGTGGTGCTGGCAGCTAAATCAGAGATTTTAATTGAATTACAGTGCAGTGGATCTGGCGGCTGGGCCTTAATGAGATGCAGCCTCCAAGGCCGAGGTGATAATTCGCCTGGCACAGAGTCAACTTCTCCAATTAAACTCCCATAACATAATTAACTATGAGAGAGAGTGAGAAGGAGAGAGAGAGAGAGAGAGAGGGGAGAGATCAGGCCACACATCTTTTCTTTTTCTTCTTTGCATTCTGGGTAATCTTATTGTCTGCCCACTCTAAGCCCTTCAACACCCTGTGAATGCATCCTCATTAGTGCATCCACAGACAGAACAGTAGATGCTTCAGAGGACAAATATGCGATGCTTTAGACTGTCAGACAAAAGCTTCATTAAGGAGAATAATAAAGTCAGCAGCCAGAGCTATTATGCTCATAATTAGATTTGTACATGATGAATATGTTGGTCATATACTAATGTCTGCACATTCAGATGTGTGTACTCTGTGTGTGTGTGTGTGTGTGTGTCTGTGTGTGTGCTTGGCGTGCGTATTAGGTAATGGGAGGGCTTTGTACCCAACAGAAGATACGTTACAAAGAGTTCACAATGACGCCCATGTAGGCTACAGTGAAAGCATCTGACCTTGCTTTGTAGCGGTCATGTGGCAATATGTGTGTGTGTGCATGTGTGTGTTGGTGCTAGCCAATGATGACCCAGCATCCTTATTAACCTTGCGATCAAATGAGTACCACAATTTGTCCTTCCATGCCTGCACAGTTCAGCAGACAAAACATGGAAAGAATGACCAACCACACACACACACACACACACACACACACACACACACACACACACACACACACACACACACACACACACACTGCAGCAGCAGCATGCTACAGTGGAGAGCATATGCAAGACACCTTGAAGGCCACAATGCAATTACAATCCAATCAGGCAACGGAAACAGGTCATCAAAGGCGTCCACTGCCCAACAACAAACAGCTTTATACACATCCACACACACCTCAAGTCCAACTATATACGGATTATATGAAGGATATGAGAGAAGAGAAGAGGCAAGAAGAATACCTAAAAACACAGACCTCAATTTGTGCACTAATCCTCAAATCAAACGTGTAGAGAAAACAAACTCGGTTCCACTCTTCTTCTGATTATCTACACCATCCGTCCAAATGTTTGTGGACACCCCTTCTAATGAATGCATTCATTTACTTTAAGTTGCACCCACTGCTGAACGGTACTCTCTGGCACCATGCCTAATGCCAGGTGTGAGGTAAAGGCCTACTGGAATAAAGGAGTTTCGTGTTTCCACATAACACCGTAATTTAAAAATAATCTTTCTGAAGAAGAAAAATAACCCACATACCTCCATCCACATTAAAATGTCTAAAATCCAGGTTCACCACATCTGCGGCAGATGATTAGGACAGGATTTTGGAGGCCTCTTATTTAAACCTCAGGCATTAGTTTGGTTTGCCCTTCATTACTGATGCGGGTGGGATCACCAGGGTTGAATCAAGAGAGCTGTGAGAACTTTAGAAAAGAAAATTGTAAATGCACACGAAGAGTGTGGGAAGGGATTAATAAAGAGAGTTAAGAACAAAAAATTAATAAAGAAATCAGCTGGTCCTGTGTCTGGTGGAGATAACTTGTCAAAGTGGCAGAACTCATATCAAAGTACTGCAGTTGACATAAATTTGGAATTTTCTTGAGAAGTGTGTGTAAAGAAAGAAAGCCTCAATGTCAAAAAACAAACACCAGAGGCATTAAAGCTCGTCTGGGTCACCTAATAGGAATATTGCAGATTATTCAGCAAAGGGAAATACCAGGTGTTAGGGGCAAAACCACTTAATTTTTCCTCCCAACAGAAATGGTCTTTTTCTTTCTTTGTGTTAAATAAGAATAACAGATAATTTTCATTGTTGTATTCTCCAAAAACAAATACAAGACCTACTGTTTGAAGAAGATCAAACATTGATACATTATTATTTCTTGATAAACAACTAAATATTAAATAATAACAAGGTGTCTAATTTTTATCATATACTTCTCCCAAGTCATTGAGATCAGTTCTTGACAGAGGCTTAGATGTCATTTGTGAGTTGTACACTCAGCGAGGCCAGATTAAAATTTCACCTTCACTTCTTCTCAGTCCATCTCCAGGGCTAACAACCAGTCTCCTTCATTAGGATCTGTTGTGCTCACTATTGAAGAACTGCACTTAACAAGCTTAACTAACACACGACTCATTAGAAGACACAGCAACGGTCACTGCAGGATTAACTGAGCTCTCCCTTTCTTGTACACACACACACACACACACTGCACGCTGCGCTTTGCGCACCTGCGCCTGCCTTGCGCATAAATCTCCTTGTTCCTTGTCCCTTGAGTTTCTCCAGCTCCCCCAGAGGTTTCAGAAATGTGTGTAAGATGTGTATTCTTCTGAGACCTCCTTGAAAACACCTGTCACAACTTCACACACACAGCCGTGTAGTCAGGTTCACTCAGCAGACACAGACAGACACACTATGTCTGCAACCTGCCTTGCATTAATAAGCTTTTCTGGAGCCAAAACCAAAGACTCCACTCAGGACCATCAAACCCAACATCCAAATCACAGCACCAATTTCCTCACTGAGCAGAAATGCAACAGAGAAATTAAACAGTTCAACTTTATACAAGTGATATCTGTCCATGCTCACAGTCCTTCTCGCCCACTGGTTGTGAAATCTATAAGCTTGTATTGTGGGTGGGACAGAACTCCACGGCTTCATTAACAGCTGATTAAGTGGATCTCATGCATGAAGGGCACTATTCTTAGCTGCTGTAAGCTGTTGTAGTGTATTTTTGCTTTTCATTTATGCACCATGTGATGGTCTCCTAGATGTGTACCCCCTGCTGCCTGCTATGTTCTTCTGCCTAGTGTGGGCATCTAGTTCTCTTCCCTTTCATCTGAAGAAATCTCAGTGTTTCAACTATTAGAGCCCTAGAACAATTTTATGGGATGTTTTTGTAGCTGCAGGATGTTTGCAGACCTGTATTCGCCTACAGATTTGTGGACTATTCATAGAATGTTTTCCAGATCTTGGCTACTGAAAATTATTACATATTAACAGAATTGAAATATTTGTATGAATTTGATCATGTTTAGCTAAAGAAAATACTTCACCCCTACAATTTGGAAAAACAATGTTATTTCTTATTTTTGCTATTCATGTATGTATCAGTATTTCACTTTTGACGAGAGCATTGAACTCTGTGTGAGAGCAAACAGCAAACAGCCCCTCCCTTCTTGTTTTCTTACATCTCAATGACCAGTTCGACCAGTTGGCTTCACGCAGGTCGAGCATATGTGCAAATGTAAACATCCACAGGGTGGCGGCTATGGCATTTAAACTGGGATTTAACTTTGGGTGGAAACAAGTGCAGTAGCAATGAATGCATTCGTGGGTGGAGCATGGAGAGGTGATTGCGTTTGCATTGACGACTGGCCTCACTCAATCAATTTCATTTCCCACAGAGGGAGATGCCGCTTTGCAGGCAGCGCTCCCTCAGGAATGTCCCGACCCTCTTGTGAGCACGGCGGGATGCACTGAGCCAGGAGATTGTGGGAAATGCAGGGGGGATTTATGGTGGGCTCCGGCTTCGAGCTGGGTTCAACAGTGAGGTGCGATACACCGGGGAGGATTGCATGAAAGGCTTTTTATGAATGCAGTATGCAGCTTCATAAGAGCCCCCCACCTCCTTTGCCATCAATAATTCCCTCTATCCATTCCTCAATATCTCCCATGAATGCTGAACAATCTGTTTCATCTCCACTCGCTTTCTATACATCTCTTTTTAGCTTTCTCCTTTCCCTTTTCAGCTTTTTGTCTGAAAGCTCTCTCTCTCTACCTCCTTCTCTCTCTCCTCTCTCTCATATATATATATATATATATATATATATATATATATATATACATATATATATACAGTGCCTTCTGAAACTATTCACCCCCCTTGGCATTATTTGAGGGTATACTTCATGTCCTTTAAATAACATGCCAACAACTTTGAACATTTTTATTGTGAAGCGAACAACAAATTCACCCCCCTAAACTTAGCACTTTGTAGAGGCCCTTTTTGTGGCAATTACAGTTTGCAGGTCGCTTTGGATAACACTCTATGAGCTGCCAGTGGGATTTTTGCCCATTCCTCCAGGCAAATCTGCTCAGCTCACTGACAGACTAAAATATTTTTGCTCAAGATTATCCCAGTATTTAGTACCAAACATCTTCCCCTCTACTCAGACCAGTTTCCCAGTCCTCGCTGCTGATAAACATCTCCACACCACGATGCTGCCACAACCATGTTTCACTGTGGGGATGGTGTTCTTGGGGTGATGAGATGGTAGGGTTTTCCTTGGTGGCCGAAAAGTTCAATTTTGGCCTCGTCTGACCAGAGCACCTTCTTCCATACATTTGGGAATTTGGCCTTCTGGCAAACACAAAACAAGCCTTCTTATTTTTAGTCTGTAAGTAAAAGCTTTTTTTCTGGCCACTCTTCCATAAAGGCTTGTTGTGGATATATGGACTGATACCCGAATCTACGCTTGGAAACTCTTTCCATTCTTTCCATTTGATGATAATGAATTTGATGGTGCAGGGCATCATCAGAGATTTAGCCCTGACTTCTCAACAATTTTGCCCCTGACTTGTTTTGGAGATCTCATTGATGGTCATGGTGTTGTTTGGTTAGTGGCACCTCTTGCTTTATGGTGATGCAGCCTCTGAGGCCTGTGTGTACAGTATATACTATTGTGAATAAATATGCACATGTGTTTTCTGTTTTTTTTCCTGGCAATTTTCAGTTTTTATGTTTGTCTGAGTGGATCAAACACAGCAGTGCTGCTGAACAGTTTATACCCAAGCAACCAAAAATATCCAGCCAACAGCATCCTGTGTGCAGCGCCATGTGAGTCCCCCACCCCTCTTTTGCTGGCTGACTGCCTTTACCAGTGTGTATCTAGAAGACACACACACACACACACACACACGCAGTAAGCTCATCATTTCAGTCTGTTGTTTCAAAATTATGACAGGAATAGCTCCTTGACCTGATAATCAATGATACACATTGGCCTCTGCTTCTCAGAGAGAGAGGGAGAGAGAGAGAGAGAGAGAGAGAGAGAGAGAGAGAGAGAGAGAGATAGGAGGAGAGAAAGAGGGAAAGACAGAGTCACACAGGAATGGCAGTTTAAAGATGATAACGCTCTTTTATCTTCTCTTCTAAGCCCTAGCAAATAGGCCGTGGTCTGTCATCTGGCTGAATTGCAGCTGATCAATCAGAGATAATGTTCCGCCTCCACTGCACTCAGCAAGAATACTGTCCCATTACACACAGTGCAGACACTGCCAGTTATGCCTCATTATCAATGTTTTACTGAAACAAGGGCCGCTTTCCTACAGGTGCTGTTTATATCCCCCTTACCATATATGATGGGACATTCCCAGTGACATCAGACAGGCCTTTAATGTCGGATGTCTCTGAGACGTTGTGGTGCAGCGTGTATGTTTTTGTACTGTATAGAAAACAATAAATCATGATTTGAAGTCTGTCAGAGTTTCTGCATTTTCAAACCAGTCTGTCGTCAATATCAGTTCTTCAGCTAATCAATACTTCACAAAGCTATACTTTACAAACACGTTTTCATTATTTTCATCGTTCAATATTTGTCACATCTGCAGCATTTGACCATTTAGCATCCACAATAATGTGGAAGTAATTCAAGAATGAACAGAAAATATATTTACTGAAATCATATCTAGCCAGTGTTTCAGCAACTGCTCATTGGCTTTCGTTGTACGTGTTATTCTCTTCTTGGAATTTGGAAAAGTCTATAATCACTGCTTATAGTTTAGTTGGGAAAAGCACTTGAATATTTCTTTAAGGGCTGATGGTGGAATTTAAAAGACCAATGCAGTGTCGAAAAGGGACAGCATGCAGGTTTAAACTATTCAGTAAGATATCTCTGATATGCCTTTACAAAATTAACTATTGGTTTATTTTAGTATATGTTCTCATGTTGTTCTAACGTGAAAAAAAGCTTGTTTACACCGGAAAACCACGAACTCATGAGCGGGAGCCAGACAAGTGCATAATTAAACATCAATGTGTCACACAGAAACCTTGTAATTTACTTTGAAAGCAGCATTTACTTACATCTTCTCCCCACAAAGACCATTCTAACTCTCTGAATCTGACTGTGAGCTGTTAGACTGTTACTGTAGTGAGGACAGAATACGGGTCAGTTAGCCCTTATGAACCTTTATAGGATATATTATATTATATATATATATATATATATATGATAAATTGACTCTTTTCGCCTTTAAACCTCTTCTCAGGTGGTCTAAGGCCTCTGCACTGTGCCTACAAGTGACGTAAGGAGTGACGTTGCACTAAGCACTCCTCCACTTCCCACGTCCCGGTCACTACGGACATTCGCTGAAGGCTGATGAAATTTGCCGGTAGAGCGTGTGCTGTATATAGATGGAGAAAGATCAAGGGGATGCTGATGCGTGGGATTATGTGGTGTTATGACAATGACAAATGACGGAGGGTGTAGGGTTGGTTGGAGGGTCGTCATGAATGACATTCACTCATTGCACACATGACACACACATAATCCAACCAATTAGAGCAATCGCTCTCTCCTCCAGAGGCCCTTTAGAGTGAAGATTAATTGATCAATATCAGAGAGGAGAGGGCAGAGGAGGAGATGAGAGGAAAAGAAAGGCTAATGGTAATGAATGCCAAAATATACATTGGTCAGAAGTGCTCCCCTAGCCAGCGCGCACACACACACACACACACACACACACACACACACACACACACACACACACACACACACACACACACACACACACACACTAAACATTAACTGTCTGTATATTCCAATGTCCAGTGCTCGCCCACCTTACATTACACCATTATTACACATTATTAGAGCAACAGCCACAGCAATACCTCAACCATGCCGTCCAGGTCCCGACTGTGTGTTGACCCCCTGTTTTGAGTCTCTGTGTATTTGTTTATGTAATATGCTTATGGCCTGGAGCACTTCTGCTGTAATTGAAGTGTTTTTATGCAGTCTAAAAGAGATTACATTGTAGCAAAAGCACTAATCACCGCAATTATCATCGCATAGCTATTATGATGTTTGGACGTTAATAGGCCATATGGTAGCCCGGAGAGAGAGACAGCTAACAGCATGCAAAGGGAGGCAAAGGGTAATGCAGCAATCTCATGCCCAACACTGCATTAGAATGGTATTAGGCTGCTAATGCACTACAATAGGCCTCGGCTCTTCCATACACCACTAACTCATTGTGCATTCTTCTCTGCACAGGGGAGGGAAAAGAAGGAGAGCTGTACACTAATAAGGCTACAGCTAACATTAACTCTAATGATCTGAGAAAACTATTACCAGCAAAGCGGACAAGGGCCCGAAAGGAGATGAGACAACATTAGAGGAACTAAGTACCTGTGACAGGTGTGTGTGTGTGTGTGTGTGTGTGTGTGTGTGTGTGTAGGACAGAAAGGTAAGGTACACTGAGGAGTACATTAACACATGCCCATGGAAACACTACAGTATGCTTAACGTTTCATAAGCGGAACAGTGTAACGCTCACACTTTATTCATGAAAGAACATTTATGACACCATGTAACTCTCTCTCTCTCTCTCTCTCTCTCTCTCTCTCTCACACTCACACACTCTCTCTCTCCCTGTCTGTCCCGTCTGTCCTGTCTCTGCCCTCTTCCACTTGTTTTTTTCTACTCTCTTTCCATTTATCCTCTCTTTCTCTCATTGTTACCTTTCTCTTGTATTCCTTCTCGCTCTCTCTCTCACTCTCTCTCGTTCACTCTCGCTCACTCTCGCTCACTCCCCCATCTCTCTTTTTCTACCACTAACACACAGACAGGGTTAAAGTAATGGAGTGCCAATCCGCCCATCTGCCTGTAGGAGCCCAGCTTTCTCAGACACATGCTCCTTTAATGAACATGAACGTGCTCTATCCATCCTTAGCGTTTGACCTTCAATTCATTGCACCGTAAGAGAGCAGCTCTGGCTTCAAGTTTAGAACACCTTCCCTTCCATTACTCATCCCTTGCTTTCTGACGGTATTAAATGATTAGAAGTATGGCAAGCCCAAGAGGTCAAATCAATGGGTTGTCTTTGACATTATCACAGAGGAAAGCACTCTCTTAGATTCAAAGGCCAAAGTGAGAGGGAAAGGGAGAGAGCGAGGTGTGTGTGTGTGACGGTCAACAATAGCACAATGAGAACAGAAAGTCCATCACTGAAACAGTGCTGGAGGTCACAGGGCTGGCTCAACACATGTCAAATGTTATCATGCTGTTCTAACGTCCCTGGAACGTCCCTGGAACGTTGAGAGAATAAAAAGGCAAGGTGCCCTGCTCTTTTCAACACTGACTGACCTTCTCTACTCAATTCATCTCTATCTGTCCACCTAGGGACGACTTGCACACATACACGCACTCACAAACAAACCCTCACTAAACTATATGGACAAAAGTATCGAGACACCTGTCCGTTCATTGCTTCTTCTGATTTCAAGGTTATTAAAAAAAGGGTTATCCTGCTTTTGCTGTCTCTAGTGTCTAGTGTTCTTTTGGATTTTGAGGTGTTGTTGTTGAGTGACATTGATATTTACACCGGTGGAATGTTCTTTTAGACCTGTTAACAGTTCTTCACACTCACTGTCTCTATTACAGACATGGTTCTATGGGTTGGTTCAAAAAACAACTGAAGCCAGTTTATTTTTAAGAACGTACATGTACATGCGTACACACATCCACACAATCACATGCTCAAGCATGGGAATTGTGTCAACATACAAACACCCACCCACACACCCACCCACACACATATACACATCCCATGAGTAGGATCATGCACATACAGGCAAATGTACATATGTGATGCGCATACATGCATCATCACAATTGTTAGTGCGTACGTTTGCCCACACACACACACACACACACACACACACACACACACACACACACACACACACACACACACTGTTTACAGGCACCCACCTGCAGCATTGCATTCTCAAGCAGAAGCATACACTTATGGCATGTACACAAATTATCTACACACACACACACACACACACACACAGACACAGACACACACACACACGCGCGCGCACACACACAGGCAGTTATTCCTCAGAGGTACACAAAGTGTTGTTTGTCTAAATCCAGGTCTGACTCACTCGCTCCTCACTAAGTCCTATTGATTCCTCCCTGTAGCCCTGGTGGAAAAGACCACACACACACATACACACACAGGCAAAAGCCTGGGGAGAAGAAGGCAAAGAGCTGTCAAATCAGACAGTTTATGTCATTTGTTTTGGCCCTGAGTGCGCACATGCTCACACAAACACAGACACGCAGATTCCAAGAGGGCCCTTATCAGAGCACAGCAGTAAATCAGTAGTAAATCAGTGCAGTCATGTGCATTCAAAAGCAGCACAGGTAAAACTATAAACAATTATATAAACAAACAATAAACATAGTGAACATATGAGCGATTCCTGAAGGAAATGCAGGATGGTTGTGCGGCTGGTTCCCATTGGTTGACATAGCATCCCAGGTGGTTGCTGTTGTTTTGCTAGAGATATAGATAGATAGGTAGACGTTTATTGATCCTTTTGGCAGGGTTCCCTCAGGGAAATTAAGATTCCAGCAGCAGCAGCATCATTACAGTACAAACAGAGAAGAAGATAATAATAAAATAGAATAAATATAGAATAAATATAGAATATATAATATGGAGAGTATATTAAAAAAGTCCAACAGGAGGGATATTGCACATTATTATTGCATTTGTTTAACTAATATTGCACATAGTCTTGTGTTGTGGTGACCAGGTTACAGGTTACTGGTTAATGCTCCATCCTCCACCTCCTTCTAGAAATGCAGAGGCTGTTTAGATACCCATATTAGTAACATTTAAGATGATTTCTATTGACACAATGTCAATTGTAACAGTGTAGATGAACTGAATTGGTTAAATCGTCTCTTACAGCAACCAGCCTAGGATATGACTAATAACATACTACAGTACAGAGCTGATTCATCACTGACTCTTACTAAAGACCCTAACAGTGTTGTTGTTGCAAACTGTTAAAAACATTGTTCTGGACAGTAATCCTGCACTTATTCTCAAAAGTGTTTGGATGTGGTTTGAATCAGCAGGCCCTCAAAGATCCCTCTGCTTTTCCATACTGATAGATCATCAGCCCAGTAGCGGCTCAGATTCTACTGTGGAGTAGCCATCGGTCAAAAAGCAAGAGACTGAAAACAGAGGCCAGAAGTACAGGGATGAAGCGAGTGAGGGGCTATAAATAGCCTGCCTCCGCTGCCTCACTCATCCGTCTGCTTTTTGAACTTGTCATTCGCCAAATTGGCGCTTCAGGCTGCACCATCCATCTCTTTGTGGGTTGGTTGTAAAGGGTGAGAGGAGGAGCCTAAGCCTATACAATCACTCATCCAGAACTGGTATCATACACAGAGACAGCTTACTCTAAGTACAGAACGACTCGGAAAGTCTACAAAATCAAACTTTAAAAAGCCACACCGTCCACGACCAATCGATTTTCCATATCAGGGGCTCGTATGAGTAAATTTAGATGCTGTGTATACGTTCAGTAAGACATGTGTTTCTAATGTAAATGTTGTGACACTGATGCTATATCCTTAAAGCCCAATATTGTAAAGTTGCGTTAGAATTACCGGACTATAAAAGGGCTGCCAATAGAATAGGACTCTCTGGAGCAGATAACAGAAACCTATAGGAATGTCACCTTTAGGTGTGACCTAAAGGGGTATAAAGGCCCCAGCAGTGAGCTGTGGAGCAGTGGAACAGTGTTCTCTGGAATGATGGTGCTCTATTCAATACTTTGGGATACAGTTGGATGGTTCAACATCCTAACATCCTCTTAGATATACTCCAAAATCTATCAGCAAACCTTCCCTGGACAGGAGACGCAGTTATTTCAACAAAAGCAGGATGTCCTTGAATTTGGAAGAAAGAGAATGAGCATGTGTCCCATCACTGTCCCAAGACTTTTTTGTCCATTTAATGTATGTACATATTGACAGAGAAAGAGCTTGTACCTCTTGTTCTTGTCAAATGAGATTCCTAAAAATTTGCATTCACCCCCACAGAGGAATGGGCTTTGTGTGTTTGCCCTTCAGTCTTCTTGAAACAAATGCAATTTCTACCAACACAGTTCTATGAGTGTGTGTGTGTGTGTGTGTGTGTGTGTGTGTGTGGTGGTTTCTCGCAGTTGCTCAGTGATAATCACCTGCCACAAAAGATTGTGATTGTGAAGGTGTGACAAGTTAAACAGGCGCGGACCTGAGAACATACAGCACCCCAAGAGTCAGCCCTTCTTTAATCACATTCATATATTCAAATATGATTACACACACACACACACACACACACACACACACACACACACACACACACACACACACAAACACACACCCTTTAGAACCAACATATTCACAAATTCAGTCACACACTCTACAGTACCAATAAATCCATTGGAACCCAGCATGCACACAACCCTACTCACACTCTCACACCCACTCTACTGAACCCCACACCCACCCAAACACAGTCTTCAGTGCAGCAGTAGAAGGAGTCTAGTCAAAGCAGTTTGAAGCTAATGAATAAGAAAATGGCTCCGGCACACACGCCATTATTCCAAATCAAAGCTTCTTTCTTTCAGCAAGCTGCTCGAGAAGCAGGGGAGGAAAACACAAGCAAACGGCACCACTTTGATCTTCAGCGATTCTGCTTCTCTACGGCTCTAAGGCTGAGGCAAGCTCAAGCTTTTGATGCACACTGTATGATGTGTGTGAGGCAAAAAATCTGAAAGAACCTCAAACTAGCCATGAAACGAAACCCTAAATACAAGCACTGTGTGCCACTAGGGGGCGACTGCATACAGCAGAGGTTTGAGCATCTTGGATTGAGTTGGGGCAAGGGCAATAGATTTATATCTAGACTCAACCACACTTGGCTCCAGAGCTTCCTACACCCAAAAGCAATCTCGGTGTCTAGCACACCCTGACCTACACACCATTTGCTTTTGGGTAGCAAAGAAAAGATGACTAAAGACCAGCAGATTCTTCCTGACTTAACGACTGCCCAAAACTGTAAAGAGGAGCAACTCAATAAAGGAAGTTTGAGTCTAGCCCGGCTAAAAAGTTATAAAATATCTCTTTTTGGTCACAGAACAGAAATAGCTGTGGGCTTCCCAGCTGCTCTTTTCCATCAGCCCTCCCACCACATTGCTTTGGATATTGAAAACAGCCTGAGTGAACTGCAGTGCACTTATATTGAACTGGACAGGAACAAAGTGAAGCCCATCCTCTCCATAATTCATAATTTCTCTCGGAGAAAATCGCTTTGACCATTCTCAGTATGTCGTCCCCTCACCCCTCCACCACAATAGGATTATACATCAAATGGGATTATAATAGCCATCCATCCTAATGTCTTTGAGGAAAAATGAAATAGCTCTGTTGTAGTAGATTATACAGTGCTGGGATCAAACCTACCAGGCCGAACGTCGTGGATGTATATTTTTGCAGGATTTCTTCGAGGTTTTGAGTATTGTTTATTTCTATTAAGCACATGTGGAGAGCTTCCCTCATCGCCTTTGGCTACAACACTCGCATTCAATTACAGTCTGTGAATGCAGTCTCCTGGTATAATGGCCTGCCAATCTCTACAAACCCTGCTGCTTCCAGCTCCCTGAGTTCTCTTTCTCAGGGTCTTCCTATGGGTTTCTAGAGGCCTGGAATTAATCAAGAGGTTCCTCTGGACTCCTGAACTAGTATAGGACTTCTTCTTTTTCTTTGTCATATCTCTCTCTCTCTCTCTCTGTCTCATTTCACCCAGCTGTACTGAAGTGTTCAGTAGCACTGTAGGAGTTCCTTCTCTCTGTATGGCTGATGAACAGATCTGCTCATTAGCAGTGTTAAAAAGACTTCAGACATAGCACTATCTCAATCACCACAGGGTCTCTCTATTCCTGCCCATCATCTCTCTCTCTTTCTCTCTCTCCACGTCTGTCAACATGAGAGGATGGCTGTTGCTCCAGAAGTGCGCGCGCACGCACACACACACACACACACACACACACACACACACACACACACACACACACACACACACACACACACACACACACACACAGTTTGTTATTATATTTCATCAGGACACTGAGTCATGACCATGTCACATATGTATTATGTAAATGGAACACATGTATGGGTGACCCTATTCAGGAATAAGCGGTTCAGAAAATGGATGGATGGATGGATGGATGGAACACATGTATGGCTCATATGTATTCTTTGTAGGGAGGTACTGTATGTGTATGTAATAAGAACCTAATCCTTACTTTGGTTGAACCCACAGGTTGTTGGTCCTGTTTTACCCATATTTTACTCTTGTTTTACTCTTGTTTTACCCATATTTTACTCCTGTTTTACTCTTGTTTTACCCATATTTTACTCCTGTTTTACTCTTGTTTTACTCTTGTTTTACTCTTGTTTTACCCTGTTTTACTGTGATATCACTGCTTTCAGTTGAAGACCTTGTATCCCCATATTGGTAAATTTACAACAGAAGGAAAAACTTTAATGTTCAAAAGACGTCAGGGTAAAAGTATTTAATTTGAAGCTCTGGAGCATTTCTTTTGGTCCAATCAACATACATAGTGGTCCAATCAATGAACTTAACATTATATGAAAAATAACTGACAGATTTAAATAGTGAAAATGTTAGTTTTTTGTGTTACAGTTTGTACAGTGACATATGAAAGTTCACACTTCTGCAATTCCCAATTGCTGTTCGTCAACAAAAACAGTTTTGCTCCAAAAACACAGGCATACAGACACAAATGAATAGAGTTAAGAATATTTTTCACCTCCAGATGTAACGCTACACAAAATCACACGTACTACTGTTTCAGCTGGGAATCAACAATAGAGCAGCACTGCATAGAGCTCAATGTTAAAGGAAAGAGAGAGAGAGAGACAGGGAGAGAGAGAGAGAGAGAGGGGGGGGGGACATGATGGAGGAGTGATGGAGTAGATGGGGAGGACATGATGGAATGATCTGGCAAATGCAAATGTGTGTCTGTGTGATGACACATTAATAAAGCCTCAACTTCCTGCTCTCCCTCCAGTTCTCTCACTTCCTCTTTTTCTCTGAGGATTGTGTGTGTGTGTATGTGTGCACACGTGTCTGCTTCAGCCAGAAATAGGCTGAAGCAGCAGGTGTGTGTATGTCAGACTGTCTACCTGTGGCAGGGGAGCAGCAGGTGTGTGTGTGGGTGTGTGTGCATGTGAGTGTGTGAAAGATGCAACATACCTCCTTATGTCTTTGCTCCCTGGAACGAGGGGAAGTGTGTGTGTGTGTGTGTGTGTGTGTGTGCGTGCGTGCGTGCGTGCGTGCGCGTGCAAAAGATGCAGCAGACCTCCTTATGTCTTCGCTCCCCGGAACTGAGGGGAATACATGTGTGCGTGTGTGTATGCATGAACTTGACCCAGTTCACAGTGGGGTCTAGACGAAAGGCCAGGTTTGAGAATCTGACCTCCTTCAAGGGTTCTTCATCATTATGAATTGTGAACCAACAGTGTACCCAATACTAAACTCCCACTGGGAGACCTCAGCAACGTTAAGGCCTTTCTACAACAAAGGAACCAACGACAGAACTTGCAGAACCTGCATATGCTCAACTTTGGGACACCTGCTTCTTCGTATATGAGGGTTATTAAGGATACTGCATTGCTGTGAGGATTTAATTGCATTCGGTGACAAAAGCATTAGTAAGGTCAGGATGTGGGATGATCTGCACGCTACCTCACCCTCAACTCCTCAACTCACACCAGACGTATCGGATGGAGCACCAGAGAACACTAATTCCAGAGAACACAGACCATTGCTAAAGAGGTCAGTGAGGAGGAGCTTTAATCCTCTCTAGCCCAGGTCTGGTATTAGAAATGATACCAACTGGTTCACGTTGATCAGCTCCAGAGAGTCCTATTATATTGGCAGTACTTTTCTGCAGGGATTAGAGAAGCTGTGTTTGTACATCTGTGTCAGCAATGTGTGAAAAAGACATAAAGCACCTGAATGCATTCATGAGAAGGGGTGTCCACGCAGTAGGCCAGAAGCTCAATGGTATAATGGATCACTGTTGACATAGAAAAAATATGATCTATATTGATATATAGATACAATTGATACAGCTTGAACTATATCCATGGAAAACCATTTCTAATAGTATGGGTGCAGCCAGGAATAGCTAGTTACAGAGGTAGGATAGAGGGATATAGAGCCCCAAACTCCCCCAACACTCACAGCAATGTTTTAGTAACTAATATAAAGCCTTTATAGAAGTGCAGAGGCAGCAAAGTGGATCCCACATCAATACTCCAATGGATGGTCAGGGATCTACAAACGTCTGGACACGCATAGTTTGAATAGGGTATCTGCACATGACTTAACCTGAAGCAGACAGCTGTTAATGACATACAGCTGTCAGCATTTATTCGGTTTATAAATCAGCTTTTGGCTTATTGTCCCAGCAAATATCTCTATTGATTCTAGTAATGCTCGCAAAGAAATGTAAACCTTGCCATCTTTCTATCTTCCGCAGCTCGGATGTGTAAACATGGAGCAGTCCCGGGGCGGCCTCAGTGCAGTTTCAGCAACTCCTGATTGAAGCTTTAGTTAGTTAATTAATATCCTGATAAGCAATTGTAAATCCCTCTTAGTGTTAGGCATGCAAAGACTTCCTTTGTTTTCTTTGAAGTAAACAGAGGATCCCAACTGTGTCTAATTGAATACTAATATTTCGCCCACATTAGTCTCCACTGCTGTGGCACCCTCCGTAGTGCCTCTCTCCGGCAGGTTATTGTCAGCCTTAATGAAACGCAGCCCCTCCCTGTCAAAGTCCCACGCCATTAAAAGATAATAGTGATGAAAAGCTGGATTGAACTAACGAGCTTCTGTTAATTTCACAAAGCTGTCTTGTACACAGCTGAGTTTACAGCCACCACACTTTCCAATTAAGCCTGACCTTGGAAACAGACGCAGAAGCCAGTCTGAGGGACGCGCTCGTGTGAATCCAATATGAACAATAATCTGTTGCATGATCGACCATTGTTCATGATCTCTTCATAACTCCTCTTTTAAATGATCCCTCAGACAAGACTTAAGCAAGCATTATGGTATCAGTTATGGCCTACAATATTAGGCACAGGCAATGCCCTGCTGCAGCAGTTAAGTCGTCTTAAGCATCTGGAAATAATCCTGCTGATATCCATCATTAGCAATAATACACAGCAGGTAATCAAGACAATTCACAGCGTTACGTTTGGCAAGCCTCAGCATAGCAATACTCGTCTGGCACACTGGAGTGGGCTCATCTGACTGCAGCCGAGTTTTTCCTGGCTTTGTGTCAGTATCACCTGGGACTGCCTTTTGATGGATGTATTGGAGGGATGTCTGCTGGACTGTCCAGGTGCAGGCCTGGAAGGTCTTAGCCTTGCACAGTTTGGTGATTTAGTAGTTTAAACACATCTGTTTCAATGCACAAGGCAATGATTAGAATGGGAACGTGTGTTTGAGCAGAGGACTCGCTGAAGAGCGCAGGATAAACAGAGCAAATTAGGATGACACGAATTTGTGTGGCCCTTTGTTGATGATTAATAAAGTCTTAACTGAGTATCGGTGATATATGAAGAACCTATCAGTTAGGGCTGCACGATACATTGTTTCAGCCTGGTGATCGAACTACAGCATGTGCATGTGTATTAGTCACACCGCAGGACGTGCAATGTCACATAAGGCAAATTAAAGGAATTTGCACTGTCCATGACATATCTGCCAGATATGCATATTTTACCCATTTTATTCTAATCAGTATGAGTTTTATCAACCCCTGGTAGATTATTGTGAAGGTGTGGTACTGGTCCATTACTGTATTACATTAAGTGCACTTAATTACACATTAACAACACTTAAGCTTCAATATCACAACCCTAACCATGGATCTACATGTGCAATGGTATGAGATTTTCATGATAACCACCTCAAAAATATGATAGTTAATGACATAGTATACAGTGTATCAGTCTACAGTGTGCAGTAATTCATCTTATTATCATTAGTTACAATGACCCTTAATTGATTTAAACCAAAAGAACATCTTTCATTAAATATCTTAAAAGTCTTGTTTTTTTATACACATTAAATAACTAAAATAATGGGTTATAAACTGCAAACAAAATTGAAGGGATTGTTGTTCAGTTGCAGTTTTTAAAATACTGGTATTAAGCAAATATATACAGTATGATAAACCCAATAATACCATGATGTACTTAAAAACACTAACCCTAGTCCTGATCCTAACTCTAACCTAAAACCTAACCCTCACCCTCACCTTGCTCCTTTCCTTTTTACAATCGAAAATTCTACTCAACAAAAATAATATGCCAATCTTTTTCATTTGAGGCTTTTTGGGAATCAGTTCATCCTCCACTATCTTAACTGTTTGCAGTAACAGATATTGTGACGGTGCCACACGACACTCATGGCCAACATACAGCTGTTCTGTACAAATGAAACATGAGTAATTACAAAACACTGCATTTTCTGGGCCAGTTCATATTTACACTACATGCTACTGTGTGTGTTATCTCAGAACCTGTGAAAAGTGACGTCTCTGACATTTTGGCACGAGATTCTGTATGACGTTCTGCTCGATTTTACATCACATTGAACAAGCGCCCTGCTGTCCCACTCAAACCAACCTCTCCACTCAGCCAGCTTTCAGACCCTCACTGCAGCTGCCGTTTCTCACACAGGCATTTCTGATAGACAGGGCAGCGTAAAGCAGCAATGTAAGGCCACATCAAAAATATTACGTGTGTTTTTGACTGCTGTTTGATTCAGACTGCTCTTAACAAGCTCCAGTGACAGAACCTTTACAGAAGGAATCAACGGTGAAACTGTAACATCTAAAGGAAATAATATAGTATTTATATGTCTGAGCTTCAAATATCTGCAATAATTCTGAGAACTAGTAAAAAATATTTCCCAAGGTTTGCTTAATACTAACATAACAAATCCCCCATTGCCAGTCTATTACAGCATGTACCTACAATGTCTAGTACAGCATTGCAGTTACTATGTAAACAAAAGGTACTTTTGAAGGTTTCTTTGTTAAACATTGCTGGTGTGATTGAATTGTCAATTAATGACTGTATTTGGTTTTTGAAAATAGGCTTAAAAAGCAGAAATTTGTCTTAATAATGTCAGTCTGTCAATATCTTATCCATTTCATCCTGAATAGGGTCACAGTAGAGACTACCTAATATTATTGGGCGCAAGGCAGGAATACCCCCGGGAAAGGGCACTATCCACCACAGGGTGCCACACACACCCCCAGAGGCAGTTTAGCCAATTCACCTACTACATGCATTTTGGTAGGAGAGAGAAAATCCTCTCAGAGAGTGCCCACAGCGGAGACTGAATCTGCAACCCTGCGGAGCCAATACCGAAATCCAGCCAATACAAAAATCAATAAAATAGAAAATAATATATTTTGTAAATTTTTTACACTGTGTAAATATTTCTATATGAATAGACTAATAGAAATGTTCTAAAACGAATGAAATATGCTCTTATTTTACGTGCACTTCTATTCAAAGTTAAGTTGCTATTTTGGAGATACATGGTTTTCATTGGACAGTGAAAATGTGAGATTGTATTGTATTCTTCATACTGTTCTTTCAAACAACACAGGGAGCAATCAGTAGTTTATAATGTAGTTTAATATTAGAACCTGCAGATCTCAGCATTCCTAACCAGTAACTTCAATTAAATCAACTGTTTTACCACCAGCACCTACAAACGTAGCATGAATGTTCAGTTCCGGTACAAATACCACTCCATCCATAGAGGTTCTGCAGTGTTTAATGTGTAAACAAGGCTCAATACACACCTGAACCCACACTTTCAAAATTCTCATATAATATCTTGGTTTAACATCTTGAGGGATGCACTTCAAACATCTTATTCCAGAGTGCAATGGATGCGCGCGCACACGCACACACACACACACACACACACACACACACACACACACACACACACACACACAGTACAAAACACAAGGAAAAGTTGGAGGGATCAAAGAAAAAAAAAGAGCACAATAAACATGTCTGTGGAAAGAGAGATAGAGCAATTTCTGGAAGACAAAAACCCTGTTTGTTCCCCTCCAGGTGCACAGCACTACTTCCCCACATCTTTCTTTCCTCACCCACATCCTTCTTTCCCTCCATGGAGAGAGGGAGAGGGAGAGGGAGAGAGAGAGAGAGAGAGAGAGAGAGAGAGAGAGAGAGAGAGAGAGAGAGAAAATAATGAGGTGTCTTATAAAGAGAGCTTTGCTAAGAGTGGTCTGAAATATTTCATAATGTGAGGATGCAGCTTATCACCAAAACACTCTGCCTGACCCACTGCAGGAGAAACTGTGCACAGGCATGAGCTACGGCTGGTCGGTTAAATAAACTTTGGCAAAACTCCACTCAAACTTGCTATTCATAGTGAGCTTTATTCACCATCTCCTTGAGAATTTTCGAAAAGTTGTTCTTGAGATTCATGATATGGTTTGTGCTGCAGAATTGTTCACAGTTATGTTCTTGTAATGATGGGTCCCAATAGAATCCCAAATAACTGTAATGCATGTCAGAACGTTGAGTGGCATTCCCTGCCAGGCACACATCAGTGATTTTCCTTCCTGATGGGAAACTGACTAAGCTAAAGATTGTCTGACCTAAATGAACTCTTTCCACAACTTTCCCATTAACTCCCACTGATGTATCCCGTTCCTGATACTGCACTGCACTCCAACCAGCTGTTTGATATCTTTGATGTAGCTGTTTGACCAGATACTGTACATATGTCTGCCTCACGCTACTCGACTGCCAACACGAGCATAAAATGGCCAAGACCCAAAAATCTCGGGCTTGTTAAGGTTTGTTCAACATTGCGTTAAAGTTGTCAGAACGTTGTTAGCCCACATGAATGGCCTGTTTGACTGACTCTAGGCTAGACTGCTGTATGAATAATGAATGAGTCTATGCCTATGATGGACTATATAATTAGGGAGGATGAGGAGACCGTTGGTGAACATAGTATGCAACTTTGATATCAAAGGGTTCCAGCAGAAAACAAGCCATGAGCAAATCTTTAACATTAGCTGGACACCATTACATGAGTACTAATGCGTGCTATGTGTCTAATGGGATATGTGTTTTATACTTTATTTTATTATTCCCATTTTTAGCTGATAGTACATTTACATACACACTGTAAGGGAATAACAGTCTCAATAAAAAACAATCCTGATCAAATTTAAGACCCTACGGCTAAAACTGCCATCACTCTCCTCTGAGGGTCTGAGGATATTTCTTAGAAACTACTGTCAATGATACCAAATATGCATCTGTGTGCAGCCTACCAGCATAGAAAAATACCACAGAGGGGTGTGTGTGTGTGTGTGTGTGTGTGTGTGTGTGAGAATGGGGGGTGGGGGGGTGCTATGGCCACAGATGCTCTGGCCCACTCACACCCAGGTGATTGCACTTCTTCTAAATCAATTATACAATGTTGGGATCAATCTTGAGAAGTCAAGTCTTAAACCACAGTTGGTTTGGTGCAAGAAATTACATTGAACCACGCTCAGAAGGTTGGCTTAGGACTGAAAGGTCACAGGGTTGATCCCCTGAGCTGGCAGGAAGTAAGGGTGGGGAAGTGGAGGAACAGGGCTTTCTCCTTTCCTTCAATACTCACAGCTTAAGCTAGCCTGGTCCTGGAAAAAAACAACAGTTTAGTGAATTTTCTGCTTAAACACACTCTTTCAATTTTGAAAGGGCTGGGTAATGAGCTGAGCAGGGAAAGCAAGGGAAATGTGCAGGGCAGGTGACGCCAGGACCAGCCACAGAGGTGGCTGCCGTCTGCTCTGTTTGTGCTGCCCCTTGTGTCAGCTCTTAGTGTGTGTGTGTGTTTGCCACTGATGGGTTCAATGTGGAGGTACTGCTCAACAATAGCTATAAATATAATATTGAATGTAATTAAATGTATAGAAAAATAGAAATCCTTGCCTTTTCATGGTAAACTAAGAAGGCTATAATTGCAAAGCTCTATTTAGAGACTGTTTTCAGCCATAAGGACAAACCAATGGGCAGACCACCTAGATATGGGTGACATGACAGATGGGAAAGTGGCTGGACCTAATGGATCTAAATGGGAACAAGACAATGAACAAAAGAAGTAGAGTGTTTTGTGTGGTGGGGCAGAATGCTCCCAGCAGGGAACACCACAAGGGTATGAGGAAAGACAAAAGAAAAGGAGGACTGAGTGTAAAGGCAGGAGAAGAGAGAGGAGAGAGAGAGAGAGAAAAAAAAAGAGGCAGGAGGGATGCGCTCTGCTGTTGACATGTCACCGAGGCAGGCTTCGGAAGACTCGTCTCAGGAGAGACTGCATCGGAACTTGGCTTGAAAATGGCTGCCATGCTGAGATGTCAAAAAAGCCAGTCACAGTTTGTTTAGAAGTAGTACGAAGCCATCTTTCCTCTCAGCGAGAGGCAGAGAGCCTGCATGTGTCGTGTCGGAGTTAAAAAAGCGTGGGCATAAGTTAGCCAGTCTTGTCAGTTAGGCCCGTAATTGTCAATAAGAACAACACAAGACAACACAAAGGCACGAGGACAAGATGGAAAAGTGAGGGAACAAATTACGGTCCAACAAATCACAGCGTAATGATTTGTGTAGCCCTGTGTCTGCCCGTCTTTGCCCATTCATTCTCACTGAATCTTACAGGCCTCTGCGAGGCCCCATAAATAACATTAAACCTCTTCTCAGATCATTGACCTTAAGGCACACGGTGTGTCTGTCTCATAGATCGCCCAGCTCCTTGCTCAGCCGAGCCAGGGCGATCCATTCCAGGGTTAATCACGGGTGACCCGCAACCAGGTGTTTGAGTGGAGCGCTCCAGCAGTGCCAGAACTTTCTGAGCTAATTATATTTCTCTCACAGGTCAATGGCTGTTAAGATACACCATCCCTCCTCAGAGTCTCCTGATTGGCCAACTGGGATTTATGCCTGTGTGTGTGTAAGTCTGTGGCCAGTACTGCAGGGATGTGATAAGCTAAAAGGAACAGTTTGGGAAATTCTAATATAGAGTTTTCTCTCACATCACAGTATCCTCTTACTTTAAATGTAGTAAATCACTGAAGACCTGTTTTGTGTCTTTTCTTTTCACACCAGAGCTATGAGGCCAATGTAGATGATCAGAAACGGGAGCTCATATAGTCCCAGTTCCCCCTGTTTGAATGGTCACACACTTCAGCTGTTCAGTAATCTCATTTGACCTTTAGAACTTTCATTTTGCAGGATGTTTTCATAGCTTGACATATTGTTCTTTTCAAGAGAACCTAAGCTACTGAAAAGTGTCATCATTTGAGATGTAAATACTATCAGAATTTAATTATCAGGACTAAATAAGACTTTACATCTCAGGCATCCGGTTAAAATTTGATCATCCAGAGTGTTTTAACTAAAAATGCAATAATTTGATTCATTAATTATTTAGTCATTATTACATTGACAAGGATATTTATAATAATACGCATTTTAAACACTTGACATATAAAGTAAAGATAAAAACAACAACCTGAATATCCTTTCTTGTTTTTGATATGTATGTATGTATCAGTATTAACCCTCATGACTTTGACATGAATTTGAGCACTGTGTGAGCAAAGAAAGAGAGCAAACAGCCCCTCCCTACTCATTTTCCTTTATAACTCAATATCTGGATCAGTGACATTATTAGCCCCACCCCTCTCATTGACCAGTTGGAGTCTGCCTGCAGGTCAAATGTGGACAGAGCAGTAAACATGCACTGGGAGGCTCCTTTGTCATTCAAACTGAATTAAATTCAGTTGGAAATGTGTGATTTCTAGTTGTTTTCTGAGCTAGATTTCTCACTAATAATGCATCATTGATGGCTGGAGATTCTTGCAATGAAAGGTTTAAGTCTGTAATGATATGAAATCATAATTTGCAATGAGGTTTCTCTGATCCCGAGTTATGAAGCCTAGAGAACGGAATGTGACTGTGCGCAAAAAGTGGTTCAACTGTGTGTAGTAAAGACGAAACTTCAGGCACAGTCTGACAGATTTCTGGCACGTTCAGGTGGTTGCACACTAAAATAAACTAATATTTATACTTCACAGCCTTAATGAAGACCTTGAAACAGTTTGGGGAGTGTTTAGTGAAGTGTGTGGGCATGTATTTATGGAAATACTTTAACTGATTATTTACTTTTAGTAGCAATATTAGCCTTACAGTCCCAAAGATGCAACTTTATATTTTGTATTTTCTGATTTTCTCCCTGTGAATTTGGAAGTACCAATCCCCCAAAGCCATTATCACTCTTCCCCATCACACGTGATTCTCCCAACTCTAGGAGGGTGAGGATGAGCACTTGCTTCCTCAGATACAACCACCGCCTATTTTCAAACTGCCACAATTTGCATCCGTGCTGCACAGCCAACACACTCTGAGGCTCCGATACAATGGCTAAGTGACGCCTGTGCCAGCATCGCATTGTCATCTACCAACCCGGAGCCCCTTAAGCCTTCACTTCACTCTCCCTCTGACCCTATGGCTGCCAATGGCAAACAGCATGAGATTCAAACCTGCACTCCTCAGATAATAGTGGATACGCTTTAGACCACTGAACCATTGGAAGCCCAGATGTTTCTTGGTTGATCATGGGCAACCACGACCTGGTGGAACCAGCCTTGTGACTGGAAGCTTGCTGGTCTGATTCCCTGAACTGGTAGGACATTACTGAAGTGCCCTTGATCAATGCACTTAAGTCCTCAGCTTCTCCTCAGGTGCCATTCAAGCACAGTGGACCTACATGCATAGTTATGTTGACTACATCATTAGAACGGATTAGTACATTAGAACTGTTCCTTTGCCATGGTTCACGGCAAGTACATGTAGAGGTCAGTAAGCAGTTAACATCATGCTTATTATGTTTGTAGTGACATAAACTGTCCATTAGCTGCTAGAATCAGTAGCCTCATATCTCCCCTTCAGAAGTAAAGAAGAAGCAATGCCCAGACACCAGATCTGGTCCTGACTGAGTGGAAAGCTTTTTAAATTTGAATTGTCCAGCGAACTATTCACCGATAATCTGACCGAAGCTGGAGACTGAAGTGAAAAGATGTCTACACTTGTTTGTTCACAACCTTTCCGTCTATCGGTGTGAAGAAAGCTTCTGGGCTACTTGCCCAAGGTGGAAGCAGAGTGAGAGAGGCGGTGGTGGGATGGGGTGTGTGTAAATGGCTGCTAAATTGAGGTGCATTATTGGATGATTTGAGGAGTGTCACTTTACGTGATTGTTCACTTTGACTGACAGCCTTATTCTGGCTGGCTCACTCAGTGTGTACACGAAAGAGAGACTCATTTAGACTGACGGCACAATTCTGGGAGTGTGTGTGTGTGTGTGTGTGTGTGTGTGTGGGTGTGGGTGTGTGTGTGTGTGTGTGTTTGACCCACTTACTAAAGTTATTTCCCACTGAGAGACAACAGAAGCATGATTTACAAAGCGCAGCTCCGAGATGTGGTGAATTGTGCGCTGGCATTAAAGACACAATGAGGAATTTGTTGAGCGGCTTTTACATTGTGGTGAAAAACCCCCGATGCTTCGGGATTACAGCTCCTAGAGATGCTAAGCACTAACATAGGGAGGTACTGACTTCACCTTCCACAAAGAATACATTAAATATTTATCATTCTCTGTAAGCATTCGCACCAATTCCTGTATTCTGAGCTAAATGAGGACATTCTAGAGAAAACATCGGCGCATTACAGAGAGACAGAAAGATAAGGAGATTCCCGCCGTAACTGACCCTTCCTTAGTCCTCACATGCCCTCTAATACTTCATCCAACCACACTTTTCTTTCGTGAGGAATATTTTAATGCTTCAGAAAGTTTGTCAACGTAGGCTTTGGACAGGGGTGGACTGGCAACAATGTGCAGCCTGAGAATTTACTGTTAAACATGGGGGTGGTTGAAGAGGGCTGTCCTCACCATAACCTGCACAATTTGTGAGATAAGCCAGGAAGTTTCATTATTTTTGTGACACACCAGGACTTGTTTTTTAAGTTTTCTTCATGTCCATGTTTTGGTAATGAGTGCTCAATGCTTTGCACGGGTGCTAGGGAGTGATAGACACTTTTACGTGTGAAGGCAGCTGATACCTGCTATGATAGACTGCACAAACTGCATTGTTGCAAAGCTGTACTGGTGGAGGCCATTCCATAACTGTGGACCAGTAACATTAAATACCTGATTACTATAGTATGTATAATATCGAGTGGAAACCATTGAGGATATGAGCTGGAGGGTTCTAAAAGTTGTATGAGCAGGAGAAAATAACACAACCAAAATACACAGTTATAGAGGGGCAAGGTCAGGAGTGCCTTGTTTCATGCTCCTCCTGTTCAAGCATACCTGATAACTCTGTTATTTGCCAGGTTGAGTGGGTCTATTGGAGCAAATTATACAGGAAACTGGCACTCCTGGACCAGGGATGGCAACCCCTGGGCTAGGCCATGAAGATATTTAAGTGAAAATGCTGTAACCTGTTCAACCTGCACACGCTGTAACCTCTTCAAACCCCGAGCAGGGACCTCACAAAGAGCAGTGAGTTCTAGAGGTCAGTAGGAGGAACAAAACTCTCAGTTGCTGAATAAAAGGTCATGAAAGGATGTTGACAAATCTTTCTTCTGTTCAGCCTAAATGGTTGCAAGGAAAGGAAACACAGGTCTGATACCTAAGGTGTCAAAGAATTTTAGTGTACCACAAGACCTGCTCACTTTCCAGAATTTAGTTGGTTGCTTGCCAAGTTTGCGCTTCCCTTCTGCAAACACTGGCACAAGAAACGGTCATAAGGGCTTTTGGGCTGAGTTGGTTCTTGTGCTCCATTGTAGTTTTTAATTGACATGTAGATTTTATAAGTTGAAATTGTGCATAAAATCAATGAAAATGTAGTTACTGCTACCTGACAGCTACAGCAACATGCAGCTCAGTACATGCAGCTCGGGTTTAAGCTAAATTTTACTTAACTTTCTAAGGCTAATTTGTAAGTGAGTGAGTGAGTGAGTGAGTGAGTGAGTGAGTGAGAGAGTGAGTGAGTGAGTAAGTAATTAACACATGGTATAGAGCTACAGTTATAGGTCAGCACACACAAAAGGCCAGAGCTTCAGAGATGGAGTTACAGGCCTGATAGCACCCAAAGATAACACAGAACAGCCTCAGCATTCATCACTGGAAAACCCCACTGGCTACATCCCAGCTCTCCCACTAACCCTCTCTGCTCCCCAAAAGGTGCAGTTATACACAAGTTTACAGCCAGTGCAGCTGTGAATGTGTGTGTGTGTGTTTGTGTGTGTGTGTGAGCATGTGTATGTGTTTTGCAGTGGGTCAGTGTGGTGGTAGAGGGTTTAGTGAGTATCTATGCGAAGAAGAAGAAGAAGAAGAAGAAGACGAAGAGGAGGAAGAGGAAGAGGAAGAAGAAGAAGAAGAAGAAGAAGAAGATTTGCCAGAGAGGGAGAGTAAAAAAAGAGAACTTGATGAAAATGTGTAGGAACTAGATGGATCTCAGCTGGGATTCCATTAATTTCTGATGTAAGGACTGAATACAGTTAGAGCTCCTGGAGAATATATATATATATATATATATATATATATATATATATATATATATATATATATATAGAGAGAGAGAGAGAGAGAGAGAGAGAGAGAGAGAGAGAGAGAGTCTTCTAGAGCTCCAAAGATAGATAGATAAATAAATAGATAGAAATATAAATAGATAGAAATTACATTAAAAGAGAGAGAGAGAGACAGAGACCTCTGTGCCATTGACAGTTTTCCTCAAACGTCTAAAATTTAATCTCCTGTCACTGCTGTTCTGAACATTAGCTGCAAGTGGTATATTTTATTCATTAGTAAACACAAAAACTGGCTCATCAGAACCTAATAACACTTTATTTTACCCCAGGATCTTCACAGAACATTCAGGAAAATAGCATGTGTACTTCTGACAGCATGATGCAGTTGGTGCTCTTGAACTTCTTTTGCAAACTCTTTAATCTCTAGAGACAAAAAACAAAAAAACAAAAAACAAAAAGAAAAAAAAACAAACAAGCACATTTCAAGACATTCTTGTGGTAGCTGATGGTGATGAATCTGGCTGAGTTGGTATTATTATCTCATGGATAGGATAAATGAATAGTTCTTTCACATTTATAAGCAGTCAACCCTTGACCAATCATAGTGTAGTGGCAGGATACTACCATCCAATCAGAAGGTTTGCCTGTTCTTGTGAATATGAACAATTAGGTAACTGTAGAGTAAAAGGTGGAGTTTTCAGTGTTGCTGCTGATCGCTGTTTGTAAAGCACCTTATCATACATAGAAATACAGCTCAATTTGCCTCTCAAAGAATGAAGATCATTCTTGAAAACAATGTTTTGAAATGACTTGACAGCCACGGCGAATAACAGAAACTGACTGCAGAAGGTTTGGGATCTAAGTAAGCAAGAATTCCAAATCTTCAGCGCTTGACAGCAAAGCTGCTCTGCTGGGTTTCTGAGGTTTTGCAGAAGGAATGGCCACATGAGCCGTCGAGCCAATTAGGAATGTAGTATTATGAAGGTGTCGAGGCATTTCAGGATTTCTCTTATGCAAAACCCACGTATCTTCAAAACAGTAGCCTGAGAGAAGATTCTTTTCGATGTCAGTCAATGCAAAAGATCCTATTCCAGGTCATTTAGAGGCATTTCTTCACAATAATGTTACACGATGTAAAGAACAACTGCCAAATTCAATTCCTGTCAAAAACGGTGAAGGTTCCAGCTCCAGATCCACACTTTGCGGGTCTCACAGTGAGTGAATTGTTCAGCTCAGAAAATTCACTTGGTTCAAACTGAATTAATCCCAGTGTATGTTTATTCTGTGCCCATGTGTACATCCTCAACCTGCATGCAGACTCCAACTGATCAGCAAGAGGGGTGGGGTTAATGACACCACTGGCTTTATTGGGCTATAGAAGAAACTGAGAAGGGAGGAGCCATAAGAATGGACAATACTGATACGTACATGACAATACAAAACTAAGAAAGGACATTTGGGTCATTTAATTTGTGCGACTTTTTGGAATATTTTTGGATTTTCAGCTCAAAAACACTCTGGATGATCAATTTCCAACAGGATTATGAGATATAAGTGTTTTGGTACTTAAAATAATAATAATAATAATAATAATAATAATAATAATAGTAATAATAATAATAATAATAAAAATAATAATAATAATAATAATAATAATAATAACAATAACAATAACAACAATAATAATAATAATAAATAATAATAATAATAATAACAATAATAATAATAATAAAATAATAATAACAATAATAATAATAATAATAATAATAATAATAATAATAATAATAATAATAATAATAACAATAAAATAATATCAACAATAACAATAATAACAATAATAATAATAATAATAATAATAATAATAATAATAATAATAATAATAATAAACAGAAATTGTTTTATTACAAAATTTATATGGAAAGTTCTGCTAATATTTACATCTGAAATGAATAAATATTTGAGAAAAGTATGATCACTTGAAAATAACAATATTTACCATGACAGTCTGTTTTTGGTGAATAAACGTATGTCAAAACATCACATGAAATTGTGTTCAAGTGTTCTGAAGGTTAAGGACTAATGAAGCAGATGATGACGCAAGAATAGGTGTCATGCTCTCCTGGCCTTCTACATGTTACTCTCTTGGTACACCAGCTTCTACATTTTGTACAAGGTGTAAACAGGTCAGTATCAGACATCAGGCATCTTCCAAGGTAAATAAAACATTGTGGCAGTGTAATAAGGAGACGTTGCATCAAGCAAACAGTCAGGATTGGAGTATGCTTCACTAATGCAGAGCATGAAACTGTTTTAGGAGATAGCCATACTCACTACTGAGCGCTGACTACTGTTACACATCAGTGGAGTTTAACACCGGCTGAAATGCTGTGTCTTCAACGACTAATTACATAATTACAGTGCAACCTGTGTACCCACACGTTCCTCCTCTCCACACAGGGTGGACATCTACTGACCTGGTAGCAGTGGAAAAAAGAAAGGAACCCTCAGGTGGTAAAGCAAGATAATGTACTCATGTATATGAAGTGAGAGAGAGAGATAGAGAGAGAGAGAGAGAGAGAGAGAGAGAGAGAGAGAGAGAGAGAGAGAGAGACCTCTGTGCCAGGAGGAAGAGGAAGAAGAGCTGAGGAAGAGTGCTGGTAACTAAAGAAACCGTCTAGAATGACAGAAACCACCCACTTACACAACAACAGTGGCTTTCCCTGGAACCGCCACCTGAGTGTGTGTGTGTGTGTGTGTGTGTGTGTGTATGTGTGTGTGTTTGTGTGTGTGTGTGTGTGTGTGTGTTTGCATGTGTGTGTCAACATCAGCACTCCCCCATCACCACATTAATTATAAATCATGGGAAAGAGAGCTATCGAGTGGCAGCCAAGGACCTAAGATGTTCACACACACACACACACACACACACACACACACACACACACACACACACACACACACACACACTCACACAGGGCCAGAGGAGTGACGCTAGAGCATTGTGTTATGTGTGTGTTTATGTGTGTATGTGTGAGAGTTGCGGATTAGAAGTCATTACTCAGGCTTGCTGTAGCAGAGAGGGCAGAGAGCCAGATTAGCTGGCTACTAAAGACAGTTTTTCGGGAGCTTAATCTGCTGTTGTGTGGCCAAAGCAGGCAAAGCTGGTATTATATAAACATATAAACCCTTCCTCTCCATATCACCTTAACACACACATGCCCACACACTCCAGGTCTCTGCCACACACACACACACACACACACACACACACACACACATGCATGTAAATCATGTTCTCTGTTTGTCCAAGTGTCAATATTCAGTCCCTGGTACTGCAATAGAATGACTAATTGTACTATAATAGGACCTATAATGGTACTGTAATATTAATGTAATATAACCTGTAATGTTACTGTAATAGGACTTGTAATGGTACAGTAATAGGACAGTCTATTAAGACATTATAGTGTGAGTTTTATGTGGAACAACCTGATTGACCCTCACAGAGCCCTGACCTCAAGCCCACTGAATACCTTTGTGATGAACTAGAACTGAGAGTGCGAGCCAGACCCTCTCGTCCAACATCTGTGTCTGACCTCACATACGCTATTCTGGATGAATGAGCAGAAATTCACAGACACACTCCAGAGTCTCATAGAAAGCCTTACTAGTTACAGGGGCTATAGCTTCAAAGGGGTAACCAACTCCAAATTAAAGCCTGTGAATTTAGACCAGGATTTCATAAAAGCTGTACTTGGAACGTGCAGGTGTCCCAATACTTTTGCCGATAGCAGAGTGGGGAATCGTCATAAGAAGGAAGGATAACAGCGAGTTAGTTATCATCGAGAAGGTTCTTTTAGTAATACAGCAACCAGGGAGAAACCCAAGAACTGAGTATAGGCCTGCCCTTCATAGCCGCGGGGTTAACGATGCTCTTTGCACCCTGTAAACACAAGAATCTCCTTCAAACTAATCTCAAAGTCCCCTGCTCGTCCATTTATCCCAAATCTATTACAAACTCACGGTCCACGGCAGGGAGGTGAGGGATGGAAGGGGTGGTGGAGATTCTCCAAGTCTGGCTGGGTCTGGATTTGTACCTCTCTTCTGTGGACCAAAGACCATTAGCTACCATAGGTCCTCATAGTACCCAAACATAATAACAACAACAATACTGTACAAGCAAACACAGTTCCATGGAGTACAGTTCCATGTAATCTCATGCAGTGATCTCTGTTCTCACTCACAGCCCTGATTCTCACTACACTGCTCATTTGCATTGACTGTACCATTCTGGATTTGATAGCTCTGTAATATACTTCTACTATACATACTGTATATACAGTCTATCCATATACACACCACCAGCTCTATTCTATTCCTTTTTTATATTTATTGTATTTTATTATACATTTTATCTGGGTTACAGGTCATACCCGTGTGCTCTCACCAAGAAAAACTCCATGTATGTGTCCATAAATGGTGAAATAAAGACCTGGATGAGAATACGAGCAGTGCTTTTACCATACTAGTATTTCTACAACACACTGGCTCGGACACCAATTACTGACGGGTTTGTTGACACCATGTATTCTTTTCAGTTTCTGCACGACTGCATGAGTGTGACCACATGGTGAGAACATTCCATCAGTGACATTTTTAGTGGATATCCTGCAAAAGATACGCCTGCAGTCATAATAGCGTATCAGCAATACAGAAGACCATCAACTGGAAGCTCTCAGCCAAGGCCACCAAAAAGACAAAAGCAGTCCAGCAATCTATGTCCTCTTCATAATGGTACACGCATACACACACACACACACACACACACACACACACACACACACACACACACACACACACACACACACACTAATCCTAAAGTGTAGTTGATAGGACTCAGTACAGATTGAAAAAGCAGATGGGGCCTCTCTTTGCCTCTCCACTATCCACTCGGGAAAATGTCCCATTTAAACACAAGCACAGAAGCGTAATACACACACACACACACACACACACACACACACACACACACACACACACCTTTATCTCCTCTTTTGTCTCCCTCAGATTGTCCTTATGTAACTAAATGCTTCACTTTGGTTCTGTGCTCAGTAGAACCTTGTTTATATCAAAGCATAAATTACACCTAAATGTGTGCATGAGAGTAAAATGAGGGGGGGGGGGGGGTATGACTCAATATTGTATACAATATACAGCTCTATCTATCTATCTATCTATCTATCTATCTATCTATCTATCTATCTATCTATCTATCTATCTATCTATCTATCTATCTATCTATCTATCTATACTGCTCTGTCCATGTATACATGCTCAACCTGCAAGCAGACTCTGACTTATCAATGACAGACAGTGGAGCTAATGACATCACTGACCCAGATATTGGGTTATAAAAGAAAATAATAATAATAATAATAATAATAATAATAATAATAATAATAATAATAATAAAGGACATGCAGGTTGTTTTTTATTTTGTTATTTTCATATTTAGAATATTTTATTTGAGAATAGTCTAATTTCACTTTTTTGAACTATATAATCATATATTATATCATAACAGATATCAATCTAATCATTTAAAATAATGATTCTTGCATTTTCAGCTCAGAGATTCTGGATGATGAACTTGCAACAGGATTCAAGTTCAGCATCACCACTGGTCCCACTGTCACCAATGTGTCAACCAAGTGTCCCTCAAGCTTTGTTTCTCAATTCTTCTGGTCTTTATTATGACTGAATTATTTTCTTTTCCTTAAAATAATTTCACTTTTTGGTCAGCTTGTGCATCTGCCCCTCTGCCACCTCTGCCACCTCTCTCTCTCTCTCTCTCTCTACTTGGCGGCAGTGGCCTGCGGCAGGGATTTGGTGTTAAGCCGGGTTCACATAACTGCCGCTGGTGGAACGCGTCATGTTTTAATCTGGCTTGCTGTAATAGAGGATCCTAATTGAATACATGCTTCCCTCCGTTTCCCATGGCTTATGGACTCAGAGGATGGTTCCAAATCAGCCTGCTGGACAGACAGACACACACACACACACACACACTCACACTTAAAATTTACCTCTGGAATCTGACCATAGGCCCATATAGGGTTAAAAAAATCCCTCTTTTCTCCCCAATTTAGAGAATATTACCAATTCCCACCCATTAGCAAGGTATTTTCTTTAAAGACTAGCACATGCTTCATGAGTCAACTGAAGCACCCCTCATTTTTTTAAACTGCTGCTATAGCAAAGTAATTGCAACTCTAATTAAATACTAACTCAATGCAAATCTCCCCATGCTGTCTGATGGGAGAGAGGGAGGACCACCTTACCCACCCAGATAGAGTGAGGCCATTTATGCTCTCTGGAATTCCTGAATGCAGATGGCCATGACTAAAAATGGAGCGAATTTGTCTTTTGACGATAGGGAAAACAGTTGCACCACTCAGTTAACTTCAATTAACTTCAGTTTTACATACTCTAGAATTTTCCATGTGATCTATATTAGCCACATCCAGTGTGTTCCATCAGTTTACACAAACAGTCCTTTCAAAGAACCAAAAAAAAACAGTTGAATTTGAACTTACTTGCACTTCAGAGAATGTTTAACCAAAGCTGACGCGTCAGCAAAATTTCAAGCACAAAGTGGAACCATATGAAAGTGTATTGGACGCCTGTGAATGTGCAGATGCGTGTGGGTGTGCTTTTAAAACTCTGTGACTGTGATATGTGTTTCAGCTTTGTGTGTAGATATGAGAGGGAGCATGCTTGATAGACTCGCTGTCTGGGAGGAACTCTTTGCTCAATGAGAGAGACAGAGATATAGGAGAAGAAAGAGAAAGGGTGAGACAGAATGTCTGACGACAGCAGAAGTTAAACAGATAACCCCCCCCCACACACACACACACACACACACATACATATATGCACAACACACATACACACAGCTTTATATGGACTTTATATTAATGTGCCCATGCAGCTCAGCCCTAATAATTGCCAGGCAGCTTTAAGAACATTAATAAGGTATAATCCAATTACACCAAACCTCATTTGCCTCCCACAGATGCCAAGCTTTCGAGAATACACATGCGCACACGCACGCACGCGCACACACACACACACACACACACACACACACACACACACACACAAACACGGAGAAGGTCAGGATTTCATTCAGATAGGTACACGAAGAAGTAGATTAATGGCTCAGCCTTTTATGCATTCACAGTTTCACACACGCACCTATACACACACACACATACACACACACACACACACACACACACAAAACTATGGAAAATGCATTAATAGCATTTTAGCATTTAATAGCACTAAAGCGCACACGCCCAGACACACACACACACACGCCTACATACAAAACACGTGTTTTATTTATTTATTTTATTTTTTCTGCTCGATCTCTCTTACAGCTGTCAGCAGCTTTGAGACAGAACTGCCGACACTTTCTTCACTCTGGTTGTCTCCCAGAGCAGAATAAGGGGAGGAGACCCCAAAAAAAGATAATTCTGTCTGACAAACACAAATACACAAACACACACACACACACACACACACACACACACACACACACACACACACACACACACACACACACACACACACACACACACACTTTTTGCACATGAAATTGGCAAGTTTATTAAAAATAGGTTTTAACAGCCTTTGAGCTCCATTAATTGGATGGAGAGCGTTGGTGCACAGCCGTTTTTAGATATCTCCAGAGATGTTCAATTGGGTTCAAGTCTTGGCTCTGGTTGGGCCAATCAAAGACATTCAGAGAGTTGTCCCAAAGCCACTCCTTTGCCATCTTGGCTGTGTGCTTAGGGTTGCTGTCCTGTTGGAAAACAAACCACTGTCCCAGCCTGAGGTCCAGAGGACCCTGGAGCAGATCATCATCAGTGATTTCTCTGTACATTGCTGAAGTCATCTTTCTCCCAACCCTGACTAGTCTCCAAGTTCCTGCTGCAGAAAAACATCCCCACAACCATGCTTCATTGTAGGAATGGTACTGGCTAGGTGATGAGCAGTGCCTGGATTCCTCCAGACACAGTTCTTGGCATTTAGTCCAAAAACTTCAATATTTTTGTTTGAGCTTTAGGTACTTTAGGTACCTTCTGGTAAACTCCAGATGGGCTGTTTTGTACCTTTAACTGAGGAGTGGCTTCCATCTGTCCACTCTACCATACGTGCCTAATTGGTGGTGAGATGTAGAAATGGTTCTTCTCTCTCCACAGAGCAACATTTGAGCTCTGTCAGAGTGACCACAGTGTTCTTGGTCACCTCCCAAACTTCTACCACAATCCCTCAGTTTGGCCATGTGGCCAGCTCCTGGTGGTTCAAAGATTTACGGATGATGGAGGCCACTGTGCTCATCGGGATCTTCAATGCAGCAGAATTTTTTCTGTACTCTTCCCCAGATCTGTGTCTGGATACCATCCTGTCTCTGAGATCTACAGACAACTGCTTAGATGTCACGGCTTGGTTTGTGCCACTATGTGTGACTTTCCAAATCATGTCCAATCAACTGAATTTACCACAGGTATCCAATCAGACGGTAGAAACATCTGTAGGATGATCAGTGGAAACTAGACGCACCTGAACTCATCTTTGAGGGTCATGGCAAGTGAATACTTACGTGCAGGTTATGTTTTTGTGTTTTTATTTTTAATACGTTTGAAAAACTTTGAACAAACTTTATTCGCTTTGTCTTTGCGGGGCATTGTTTGTGTGTGTTTGAGGGAAAAAGTGAATTTAATCCATTTAGATATAAAGCTGTAACAAAACAAAACGTGTGGAAAGTGAAGTGCTGTGAATACGTCCCAGATACACCGTATATCTACAGACGGACTACAGTCTGTGGAGCTGATAAAATGGACATTGAATGCAGAAACAAGGCTTTGTATTAGTATTTGTTTGTATTTCTACGTGCAGTTTGAATCTGCCAGTTGTTCTTTACATTGTGGCGACATTTCATGATATACAAACTGACAAAAATGTTCCAAAATGAGCTGGAATGACTTCACCGAGTCCCACTTCTATTCCACAGCATTTTCCTTCTCCCTTAAAACTTGCTGCTGAGGATATATGAGGTCAATGTGCGACGGTGAGTTTTTACATATGCATGACATTTATATGTGGAGAGAAAGACTGTATGTAAGACTTTAAGGCTTGATTTGTATGTGCGCTGTCTCACGACAAACAGCTGCCAATCAGGAGTTAAGACTGGAATGTCAGTTTCCTCCTGACGGCTTTCTGATTCTTATGACATGTGTGTATGTGCGTCTGCCTAGAAACTGAGTGAGTGTCTACTGGGGTCCATCAGCATCATCTGCAATGGATAATGACAGCAGTGTTATATGGGTCTAAATTAGCCTGCAGCTTAGACACAGACACTGACAGCTGCCTTCTGTGTCTCTAGAGCTAAATAGTGCTACACCAGTTTAACAATAATCTCACCCCCAGTACAAAAGAATGTCCCCACATACACAACATTTATACATTTTTACTGTATGTACTATACAGTACTGTACAATATGAACTCACACCCCCCCCCCCCCCATACACACAAAGCTACTTCACTGTCGTTCTAATCGCTCCAGACAGTATAGAAGGTAAATGACAATGCATTGACGTGGCCCTGGCATCTTCAAAACCATCCATCCTCATCCTACATATTTCATTTATGAAATTTCCAGCATCTTCTGCTAACAAGTACGCATTATTGCCCTATTTTTCACAATTATGTTCCTCTCCAAGCCTAGAAGTCCTCAATTTCCACTGGATAAGGGCACTTCTGCATTCGTCTCTGCGGCTCAGAGGCTTCAGAAGCAGCGGTGTAAATGTCACCACTTTTGATGGAGCGTTTTTATCTGTGACATTTTCTCAAACCTGATCTCATTGTTTTTCTTTTTTCTTTTTTCTTTTTTTTTTTTTACATCCTCCTCGAGGGACTGATCAGAGTCGGACCAGACAGAGACCAGCATGTCAGACGATGGACTGATTGATGTCCCTCTTGTTTTTTTTTTCCTTTCACTCCAGTCTCATCTCTTTGATAAATGCACTGCACACAAACAGTAAATTGTTCGGTTGAGTAAAATTGACTGCATTGGTTGCTCCAGTAATGCTTCACGGGGGAACGGTGATCCTACATGTGAACGTTAGAATTGTAGAGATGTACAGTGTATCTGCACAGGCGCCATCTATATCTGTCTCAGGGAGGTATAATGAAACTATAGGAATTCAATCAGAATGCTATCATTATCGATGCGATGGAGCACCAGCAGAAAAATCACACTTATACTTTATCAATACGCTCAGAACAGACACTGGTCCTTTTTCTGCCTATTTATGCCAAGTGTGGCAGTTGGGGGGACTAAGTGCCTTTCTGAAGGGCACAACCAGGAATGCCCAATCAGTCCTGGGATTTACACTCATGACCTTCCAGTTACTGGCTCACCTTTCTTAACCCAACAATCTTAAAGAAAAAGAAAAGTAAGGTGGGATTCTCTGATTGGTGCCAAAGAATAATCCCATTTCATCCCCTGTGATAAAACTATGATATAAAAGGAGCTTTTTTACAAAACTGTCGCCCTTATACTTGCAACAACAGTGCTGTCAAACAGCATACTAGTTCATGTATGGTGTTGATAGACCAAGTAGGAACAGAGAATCATATATTTGATAGTATGAACATGCAGAAAGGATAGGTTGATTCAGTTCTGTTCTATGGTTCCGAAGGAGCACCGAGTGGAGGAGCAAACCAGACGCGTACAAGAGAGACCACAAATGAATCCAGAATCACACTTATATGGTTTCTATAATCTTTCTACTCAAGGATGCTTTACAATCAGCACTCTTCACAATCACACTCAGCACTCAGCCAACACTGGTGAGAATCAGAGGCCAATTACACACAGCCTATGACTGTCCACCCGGAGGACTGCATCACACACAAGAGGGGTTCACCCAGAAAAGAGTGCCAATCCGTAGATGGACACACACACACACACACACACACACACACACACACACACACACACACACACACACACACACACACACACACACACACACACACACACCAGCTCAAGAGTATGGTTCTGGTTTACCAAAAAGAAATATTATTAATAATCATGTTTTCACATTTCAATCGGTTGCCTGTCACTGACTTTGGCTGCCGTGTTAGAAAAAGGGCTTCAAAGCTTCGGTGAACATTTACATCATGAAATGGTGTCATTATAATGAATATAAGCAGTCACTGTTCAAAAGGTGAAAATTGGAAAATTAGTACACGAGGCAAAGCTTTTTCTTACAAAGCCCCCCATCTGTTGAACAACCATCCTGGCAGTGGGAGGGACTCAAATGTACTGACAATAAAACCGACCTGTTTAGTCAGAATATTAGTTAACTCTAAGAAATCACTGTTATTGTCAGCAACAGCAGACGCCTGGTATAACTGACAACATTCACATGCTGGTATTCTTATCTTTATAACTAAGGATCTGAAACCTGCATGCAGGCTCTGGCTGATCAGTGAGATGGGCGGGGCTAATGATGTCACAGAAACTGGGTTAAATCAGAAAATGAGCAGGGAATTATTTCAATTTCAGCCCATTCATGTGCTTTTAGTATTATAAGCTAAATAAATAAATAAATAAATAATAATAAAAAAATAAATAATTGTAGTCACAATTTAAGTTTTTTATTAATTTACACCAATATTTAAATTCTGTGGATATTTACATCTCAGATTAAGTTTGAGTACCCTAGGATCTCCTGAAAATAACCTCTGGCAGATGCATCTCCTATGAATACATTTCTCAAAAGTATGTCAAACTATGAAAACAAAATTGGGTTCAAAAGGTGAATTATGTCTAGCTCTTTAAACAAGTAGAGAAATTCTGCCTGTACCGAGGCCACATCTGCACTTAAAAGTAGAGAACTTCTTACGTACATCTGTGTAATGGTCACATTGGCTTCCTATGAAATTCCAAATTGACTAATATATTGCTCCTAACCTACAAGTTGCTCAATGGTTTAGCCCCACAATATCTAAAGGACCTTCTAAAACCTTACAACCCCTCGCGTACACTGTGCTCTCAAGACGCGGGCCTTTCGGCAGTCCCTAGAATAACAATTACAAAAAAAAAAAGAAAAGAAACACTGTAGGGGGACCAGCTATCTCTTATAAAGCCCCCCAACCCTGGACTAGCCTTCCTCCTACTATTCGGGACTCAGACACGCTCTCTCTCTTCAAATCACGATTAAAAACTTTTCTCTTCACGCAGGCTTTTTATTAACACCTCTAGGGGTCACTCATTTTTCTCCCTCTCTCTCCCCCCCCATGTCCTGAGCTGCCCCTGCTGCCTGGCTGATATTGGTCCACGCCCTCCTGTGAAGCTCTATCCAAATGCTTCTACCAAAGTGTCTCCTCATCCACATCTGAGATCATACTGCTAGATTAGTAAACTTAATCCTACATGGATTTTAACACTAACACTAGACTTCATCACACTTACACTCCCATATAACTCATTACCTGTTCACATTTGTATCACATCTAGTGCAAGCAACATTTCTTTTCTATTCTACTATTCTATCTTTTATGCCCATGTTTGTGCCTTTGCTCTCCAGTGTCGACCAGAGGAGCCTTGGTTCCTCCTAAGGTTTCTTCCGCCTAGCCTGAAGGAGTTTTTCCTTGCCACTGTTGCCTGCTGGCTGCTCATTTGAGGTTTGCACCCGGATTTCTGTAAAGCTGTTTTGTGACAACTCCTTTGTGGTAAAAAGTGTGATATAAATAAACTTTGATTGATTGATTGATTGATTGATTGACATTCTTGAACTGCAGCGATGCACACGCCGATAACTCACTGGACTTCTTTCTTCTCCCTAAGGTCCCTCAAATTCTGTCAATCCCTCCAAACTGCTCCATGGCCTTCTGTTTCTGTTGTGAACTCTGACTGAACTTCTGCCTGCCATGTTATCCTGTCTCTAACATCTTGTCGGAAGCATGCCCGCAAGACATGGCAAACAGTCGGTCACTTGTCTGCTTTACCGAGCTTGCATCTGTGAGATCCGGTTACCTTGGTGTAATCCAAGTGATATGAGACTTCCTCACAGGTGGGTTTGTCCTCAGAGTCCTTGCTCTTCATAAGGGTTTTTCAAGCATTTCTAACACTATTCAGTTCAAAAATAGGTTCCTGAGTGGGCCTTGACATTTATGTAAAAACCTATAAGCGATATGAAGCTTTCTTAAACTTTAAAGCTTTTCACACACACCCATCAACTGAAAGGTTCTTCACAGAACCAAAAGGTGACTCTTCTATGGCGTCACTCCAAAGAATGCTTTCTGACACCTTAAGAGTATGTCAAGAAAAACGAAAAAGGGGAAAAACTCATTGCTCGGCAGCCAGAAGAGATGCCCTTGGCTTGCTAATTAGATGTCTGGATCTGGAGTTCTGTGAAGCAACTTTGTGACAATGTGTATTGTCACGAGTGCTATACAAATAAAAGCAAACTGAACTAAAGTGGGTTGGACTAAAATGAAAAGAACATGCTCTATAATTCTGCAAAGTCTATAATTTTGTTGGGACGGGTATGACATCATCCAAAAGATTGTCTTGCAGAAGAAAAGAAAACAGACAGAGAGACAGAGGGAGTGGGAACTAGAGCAAAAGACAAAAAGCAAATGACCCAAGGACAAACAAAAAGGTCTCGTGTTCGATGACAAGGTCTCTTTCTACTCCTGACTAGTCTACGTGTGTGACTAAGTGTTCTGGCTGCTTCATCTGGTTTTCGCTGCTTTCTTTTCACCCTCTTTTGCCTCTCTTTTGTAATCGGCAGCCTAGTGGGCGTTCTTCAGCAGGCACTGTCTCTCCTGCTCTCATTTTTCGACTTCTCGTTCTTGGTGTGAAGCATGTAATTAGGAGGTGGCAGACCTTTCCTCAAAATAAAGAGACGGGTTTATGTCCCTGTATTCGCTGAGACTTGAGTTAAGCGAGGAATCATACTCATAGGCAGTGCTCTTCTATTTAACACTAGACTCGAGACTGAATCCATGCTAACTCTACAATTAACACCGAGCTTACACTACAATTAACACCATGAAAGCACCACAGGCAACACCTTGCTGTCTCTACAGGTGACATCAGGCTAATTCCACAGGTGATAACTTACTAACAGTAGATCCGTTTAAAGCGTCCTCAAACGGAAAGAGCAAGGACAAGCTTTGAACCGTGTATAAATACATATATGCATGTAATACCAGTGTCATATGAGGATAGACCAATCATCTTTTGAGCTGTTCTTGTGAGATTTGTGCTGTTAGTCTGTTGGTCCTGTCGTGGTCTGATACTCACTGTGCTGAGCTGAGTGACGTGCTTTCGGTGTGTATCAGGTTAGAGGTGTTCTTCTGAAGGATGGTTACTTTTACACATTGTTTAACATCGCTTTGGCTGAATTTAATTCAAATATGATAAAAAAAAGTGACAGATTGGTGATATTTTGGGTTGCATGGGAAACATGGCAACATGGGTGAGGTCAGATGCAATGCATATGCAACAGATGCATTTCAGCAACGCTTCTTTCACAACAGACGCAACACACATGCACCAAAAGGTGAGCACGGTTTATGTTTGTCTTGCACTGAAATAGAAACGACAACCGTAGCGCTTGAATAAAGAGTGTGAGAGGCTACAGCAGCTGTAAAACTGTTTTCTATACTGTTATGGTTACATTTTGGGAGTTCATCCATGGTTCACCTGCATGCTTTAATCAGCAGTGTCAGCAGGCATGCTGCCAACATTAATAACAGCTGTTGCAAGGAACGTGGCTTTCAGGCTATCAAACTACGGCACAATTCGACCAGTTGCTTGCTTAGTTTAGAAGTGTTGTCAGCTTCGCATTTCGAATTGCATTTTCTGCATCGCGTTTTGAAAAACGTGACCATCTATGACACTGCTTTCACGGTAACTGGGGGTTGTACCGGTCTGACCGTACTCTGTAATACTGACGTCTGCACCCTTCAAAGTATTGACTTTGTTAGCCAATCTTAATGAGTGTGCATTCATATGTTATTATGCATGATTGCAGAAACGTGTGCCCCTTTCTCTTACTCTCAGGGTGTTTCCCTCATGCACTGTCCTCCCTTGGCGTGCACGAAGGCCCCTGTTCCAGGACGTCTCTAAAGCCGCTTTGTCATAGTGGTTCTCGTAAAAGGCAGCTATAAATAAGTTTGAATTTGTTTTCACTGATGGCCTATAAGGAAAAGCAAATGAACAGAATTCAGGAGCTTTTCCCCCCTTTAAATCTTTTTCTCTTCACCCCTGCCTGCTGATACCCTACATAAAAACAGGCCATGCCGTAATACTGGAGGACATTATGACTTTCAGCCATAAACCTGGAGACAGCATTACGTAAAACGTAATGAAACAACGACATGTTTATGAGCAGAAATCTAATGGTGGTTCCTTTGGGGCATGGAGAATGATCCCTAATCAACTGTTTTAGTTCTTCATATTGCAGTAATAGAGCTTTTCTCTCTACAAGCTCTGGTGTTTATGGGCAAATATAACTAAGATGGAGCGATGGGGAAATGTGTGTTGAGAGGGTCCGCGTTTGGTTTTTACAGCCCCCTTCTATCAAACTGCAATTTATAGAACATTCCATCAGTTCTGACACATTCCGATCCCAAATGCAACACCTTCACAGTTTGTATGTATGTGTGAGAGTAATAGCACATATGTATTGGGAAAAATGGGAAAAAAAAAAAAGCTTAGACCTGAATCAAGTGATTGTTTCCACCTGCTTAGTAATGCTGGATCTGATGGTGCTGGAGATTTACTTTTATCAAGGTCTCAGAGGTGGTGCACTGTTCTACTAGGCCAGGTGTGCAAATATGACCTTTATGGAATTGTTCACACCACAAATTCTAGCATCAGAATTTTTTAAATAAACATATATATATATATCAGCTGAATACTGGAAACCAGTTGTATGGATTAATGAACACCGTCCAACTGTTAAGAAGAGAGTGGATTAATCAGGCTTGTGTTGCAGTCAGTGTTAGAAGGAAGGACGGAACTGATAAAATGCCAGTCTGTTAAAAGAAAGATGGTGGCTTCTACAGCATGGTACTGTTCCTCAACAACCTCTCAGGATGTGTAAGCTGAATTTTTTTACAGAACTACTGCATGAAAAATAATAAAGTAGAAAAAATAATAATAAGGCCTTTTCCTTTTATATAAAGTTAGCATATAAAGTTTTCTCCATTTCTGCATTTTACAGTATTTTCCTTGTGAAAATGTTCTGCAGAAAATCATATTCAAATGACAAAAATACACTGTTGATGCAAAGGCATGTGCTTTTACAATAAAATTCATAAATAAAATATATTGATTATTAAACTTTAACAAACATAGCCATAAAATAAAAGCACAAAACATAAATGAAAAGTAAAAATTAATTTTTATTTGAAAGTTTTGTGATATAGAAATGCTCCCATGATGCTTTGGGGTGCTTTTGAGATTTTTACTTAGTCAGAAACAAGGACATTTGATATATTTTTTAGGTGTTGTCATTTTGTATATTTCTTTATGTTCTAAGAGGTGTTTTGTGTATCCAGTAAGGAGCTTTGGGGTGGTTTAAAGTAATGACTGTCATAATGTCAGATAAGCTGAGATTGATCCTTTTTGGAGCATGTCAACGTGAGCCATATGTGAATGCCTTGCTCCTTTTTTTTTAAAAAAAAAAACTGTGCTGTTTAAATTTTTGCTGCGCATATAAACTTTAAACTAACTAAAATTAAACAGACCGACAACCTGCTACTGGAAATGTACCTTTTTTGAAAGTACAGGCAAGCACACCATGCCCAGTAAGGGTCCTTGGGCAAGATACCCACCTCTACACCTATGATTTAAATGGAAGTTTAAATCCTCAGATTCTGTTTGTCAGCTTCGGTAAACATATTTATAATAAGCATTTTAAACCTAACCCTAAACCTAACCCTAAACCTAACCCTAAACCTAACCCTAAACCTAAACCTAACCCTAAACCCAACCCTAAACCTAACCCTGACTTTACCCTCAGTAACCAAAGCAGAAACTGAAATGTACGATACTGCCATACGAGACCTGCTTTTCTCTGCTTTCTCAGGCTGTTTGTCCTGAAAATGTATGAAAACAAATTCAGATTAGTCAGCAGCTCTGCTTCTGAACAGGCACCCGTTCCGTGTGTAAGTGGGTCTGGGAGAGAAGAGAATTGGAAATGTCTATCTGTGATAATCCCTTGCTGGAGTGTGTCGGAGTGTATGTTGTAAGATGAGGTTCATGCATGGCTGCATGCCTGCGCTTTCAAATTCAAATCCGGCACAGCTGAAAAGCAGCGCAGACGGCAGCGAGAGGCAATAAGGTTGATGTTTCCACACCGTTCACACTTACCCACTCAGCTAACACACACATCTGCAGAAAAGTGGAATCAGAGCTGCTTTCTCACAATAAACAAAACAAAAACCGACAACTGCACCCCCTGAAATCTCTACCCCTTTATACTCTGGATAATTCTGTCTGATTCAAATGAAGGAGCGTCTGCACAGCTGTGTAATAAATATTTCCACAGTGATGCTAAAAACAGTCTCTCTCTCTCTCTCTCTCTCTCTCACTCTTGCTCTCTCTTTCATATGCTTATAGAAGCTGTAAAAGGAAAGAAAGCCTCTTTCTCTTCCGACTCGGCCCTCTTTTCATTCACCTCCTCAGCTCTGAAAGCACAAGATGAAAGGATCCCCACCTCTCTCCCCGCTCCTTCGTGCCCACGTGCCACACCCTCGCACCCTGCCTTTCTTCCCCACCGTCAGCCCTTTCTCTTTCTTCTAAAAGCCTGCTGCTTTAGGTTCAGGTGAGGGAGGCGATTGTGGAATCAGCTTCTCATACAGGAAAGGCTTATTTCTCCATTTCCCCGTCCCCTCTTTATTCTCTTTCTTATTTCTGCCATCGGCTTACCAACTCCCTCTCTTTCTCCGTCTCTACCGTGAGGTCTCTCTCGGGCTCTGTCTCTCTCGGGCTCTGTCTCTTCCCTCCCTCCCTCATCCCAAAGAGCAGCTCCTGGCTACAGAGTTTCCACTCATCAAGCTTTAATGAACGGTTAAGGCCAGCTTAAGTTTCTAAAGATCCCTCCTGGCCATGATGCATTCTCTTCCAACAACCGAGCTGCATACTAATGTGGACCTGATTCAGTGTGTGTGCGCGTGTGTGTGTGTGTGTGCAATCTGTACTCAGTCCACGTTCCATTTGGACTGGACAGTATTCAGAACACAGTTTTTGTTGACATTTTTGGGAGAATAATTCTGAAGGATTATTCACTAAATGAAAATGAAAATACATCATCTTGGAAAATTCAGTTCATCAATGTTATTCATTCAGTCAAATGTGATGAAATGATCATTGGTTGCACAGTATGCAAAGGGCCTGGGTCATGTGACATGTTTTGTTGCATAACATGCTCAATTCAGCAAATAATCAGCAGTTGTCTGTGAAATGGGCAGCAGCGTCTTCTTTTAAGAGAATTACTTTTTACTTAGAAAACAATAAAATATGCCCGAAGGTCTTTTCACCCAGAGAACACGATTTTTCCAACCAAAAAACGGATGCAGTTTTGGAAACAGGATGAGCTGTTCTGCCACTGTCTTGATTTTCTTTGGTCTGCAGCCATGTTAATGGAGCTCCGGTCAGCCTGATTTTAATGGATCCAACATTGCAGAAAATCGAGAAGGCTCTGATTGAAAAAATTGATGCAGTCTATTGGAGTATTCTCTACTTTTTTTCTGGATTTGGAAGCATTGCTGTGAGGATTCCGTGATGAGAGTTAGTGAGTTCAGGATGTTGGACGATCATCACACCACCTCATCCCTACCTCATCCCTACCTCATACCAAAAGTACTGGATGTGTCTAACTGTTGGTGGGAGAACACCAGCATCCCCAGGAGAAATGCGTATGTGTATATGGGGGAAACACACAAAACACAAACACACCGAACCCACATCCTGCTGTAAGGGATACTCATGAGATACTCATGTCTACACCCAGTGTGACACACTGCGCTGGACTGTCCGCCCTGCTCTGTGCTCATACCTCTTATGTTCATAACGCCACTGCTTCTGGAAACCATGTACTGTGAGGCCGGATCTGGGGTCACACTGTAGTGCAATGGCGTTTAATCATGGAGCTGAAGCCATTCGTTCCCACACAGTACAAATGGGGATCAACGAAAACCGTCCCCAGTGTTTAGATGTAAATGAGTTTAGAAATAATTTCATTGGGTTGCAGAAATAACTGGGTGAAGGTGAAGTTACAAGGAGTCGCCCTTAAAATGTAGCACAAATGCAGTGGAGTGAAACGCTTTCATATACTGTGAATTTCATATATGTGTGAATTAGATTTTTAATGACCCTTAAAATGTTATTTCTTTGTTTTATTAAAAAGCCGACCCCGGTGTAAATCAATAAGACGACCAGATTTTGCTGAGGTTCGCTGAAGGCAGTGTTATAAATTATACAAAGACCTTCTCAAGAAGTTTCATTTACGTAAAGTTTCTTGATCAATAGAAAGGTTTTTCACTCATCTCAATCACAAACATGATTATTTATGGGGTTGCACAATATTGAAAAAAAATTACATTGCAATATATTATTTTTTCTTTAATATAAATTTTCATATTAAAAATACAGAAATTTTCACCAGATTTAACTAGAACTCAGGTTAGAATAGAATCTGCTTCAAGTCACTGGGTCATGGAAAATGAATTTTACTTTCAATATTCAATACTCAGATGACTTTTCAGAGCATTTTGCCCAACACTGTACATCTGTGTGTGTGTGTGTGTGTGTGTGTGTGTGTGTGTGTGTGTGTGTGTGTGTGTGTGTGTGTGAGTGTGTGTGAGTGTGTGTGAACATCCCTGGAGAATGTGCGCATTCTCAGTAGATGTTGTTGGAGATGTAAGTGTGTGTTGTTGTAGAAGGGGACAGTAGATATCCTGAGGGTCTTTAATGAGCCGGGTAATTAAACACAGAGGAAGCTCTGATGGAATAGACCAGACTCTCTGACCACATTGGGGAAAACACACACACACACACACACACACACACACACACACACACACACACACACACACACACACACACACACACACACACGTCTCCATGAGGCTGGTTAGTTTTACACATATGGTATTAAACATACAGTATTTCTCTTTTGGTCTGCAAGTTTCTGCAGCCATGCATGAGGTCAGACGCAGTGGGCACAACGGTCTGAACCTTTCGGTGACACTTGTCGCACCACAGATGGAGTACATGCACATCGCCAGTTGGACGTTTCTGTTAACACACAGGGTACAAATATTTGTTTATCGCTTGAATAAAGGGTGTGAAAGACTACAACACCCTTGGAGCAGAGAGATTTAAGGGCCTTGCTCGATGGATCAACAGGGGCAGAATAATAGACCTGGGTATTGAACTTGTAACCCAGTGATAAAAACTCTGACCACTGAGCTAGCACTGCCTCTCAATAAAAAAGCTCAGATTGCTTACAGGGTCACCAACTAAATGAACTATGTAGGCACAGCAGAGATTCATTTTTTGGAGAGCATTTCCATCTTTGGCTATCACTGTTTTCAGGCACAAAGGGAAACGAGCAATTATACTATATAGATTTATTTACTATTTATACTAAACTGTCCCCTTGGAACAGTGAGGTCAATCCCTTTATTTTTGCTGTAGACTGAAATAATTTGGGGTTGATATTAAAAGATAAATGTGAGACAAAATATCAACATTTCAGCTTTTATTTCCAATAAATAGCAATAAATAGCTCTGAATCTCTACGCTCAGTCTCAGATTTGGCTTTTGCCTGTGCAGACAGTGCATTTATAATTAGAGGAGTAACCAACATGAAAACCAGAGGTGTCGATGGGTGAAAAACAAGCAAATATGAAGCTACGAGAAGATGGATGATCAATCAGAGCCATTGCACAAACATTGGCTTTAACCAACACAACCCTTTGGAATGTCCTGTAGAAGAACGTCATCCCTGGTGGACTAAGTAACAAATGTAGAAAAAGCAGACCAAGGAACTCAGCAGCAGTTGATGACGGAAACATTGTGGCGTAAAGAAAGACCCTCAAACCACTGTGACATCAGAGGGGAGGACTGAAGATACCACAATCTACTGCTCCGAGAAGACTTCACCAGAACATGAGAACCATTATCGAGAAGAATAGGAAAACCAGGTATTTTGCCAAGAAGAAGTGCAGAGACAAGCCTAAGTCTCTGAATTGGTGAGACAAAGATTAACCTTTATCAATATGATGGAGAGACTAAGAGAGAAAGAAAGGATCTGCTCATGATCCCAAACATACAAACTCATCCCTGAAAAAGGCTGCAGTGAAAGCCTGGTGAAAACATCACACAAGGAGAATTCAGACGTTTAGTGATGTCATTGAGCATTTTGAAGGATTTTCAACTCATTTTTATTTCCTATTCACTTTAATGTATCTGAAGTTGATCTGTTTCAATACTCTCGCTCACAGGAATGCGTGGGATTCAGATGAAATGTGCTGTCTTCTGAACTGTGTATCAGATCCAGATGAAAATACCTGAAAAAAGCTGAAATATTGATCTTTTGTCTCACATTCACCTTTTAATGTCAAACCCAAATGTCTACCGTCTACAGCAAAAATGAAGAGATTGGCCTCAGTGTTCCGATACGTTCGGAGTTTGAGTGTAGAACAGATGTTTGACACATTAGAAATGTCATCATTTTGAAACATTCTCGATAGGAGATACCACGTCATTTTGAAATCCCACGGTATATACAATATGCCCAGATGTTTGTGGACACCCTGTGTAATTTTGCACATATGTGACAGATGTGGGTGCAACTTAAACCTTGCAAAAATTAAGGCCAGTTGAATAGAGCTCTCCAGAAGAGATAGTCCAGAAGAAGGCTAGTCCAGCTAGTAGAAAGGGTTTCCTGGACAGTAGAGACAGCTATTCTGACAACAGCAGGACACACACGTTAAATACCCTTGATTTTGGAAGAATGAGCAGGTGTCCCAATACTTTTCTCCATATAGTTCATGTTGCACAGTGATAATCACAATACAGTGCTGAAACTGAGAATCAGCGCATTGCCTATAAAGAATAAAAGCTCGACTATTCTCAGACAGCAAACATTCCATCTCTCCCTCTCCCTCCATTCCTCTCCCTTTTCCCCGAACGAGCAATCCATCTCCACCTCAGAGCGAGTTAAGCAAGACATTCTTTCACAAATCAACATACTGCAATCAAGAGAAAAGAATGTAAATTTAGGCTAACTGCTCTTTCATGGCTCTAAATTGCTTGTAATTGGGGGGAAGGGGGAGTGGGAGTGTGGAGCTGCACCTCGACTCCAGGCAGGCGTGTTTTCTTTAGCGTGAGTAAACACATCAGGAGGCTGTTGCATTAAAGGCAGCTTTATTTGGAGACTAGCACTGAACACGAGCTTTTGCTTCGTTCGTCTTCTGTTCGAAACAAGCCTGGAAGAGAGAGATTTACAGTAAAGATGGGAATTTATGCAGAAATATGAGGCAATCAATGCGCGCACACACACACACACACACACACACACACACACACACACACACACACACACACAGGCTAATTTCACCCTGCCAGTTTATACAGAACATGTTCACGAGACATTAAATGTTCATGAGACGCATTTACAAGTCAGTCAGAGGTCACATGATAATGGCTAGTGAAGGACCGTTGGCAAACGTAGGCTTTAATCCCATAATGGAGCAGCCCCATCGCCATGTGTGGGTTTTACAAGTTTTACAAACCTTTTGGTATTCCATTAAAAAGGTCAGCTCACACAGGTTACGCAAACACGCTCGACACGCTCTCTAGAAGATCACCAGAGCTCCCTGCTTCAGCACAGGCGGATAGATACAACAGTGTTCACTTCCATTACTGCTCTAGCACTAAGCTTGATCAATCTAAATAAAGCAGCCCACATGGCCCGATCTGCTGCTTTGGCAGATTCTGACTCGTGCAGGCCAGAACCAAAAGCTAAACTGAAATGAAAATAATGTGGAATGAACTTGTTTCTGTCTGTAAAGAGCAGCACTTTGGAAATGGTATTAAAACACAGTCTGGTACATCATTATGTGTTCTTTTGATCATTAATGAGTTTAGGCACACGTCGTCTGTTCATGCTTATTAATAAAAAAAGAGGTGATCTTCTTCAGGGCATCACAGCTTAGCAATAATTGCATTGCTAATAATTTGATTGCAATAATAAGTATCATAGCCAACATTCACTGTTCAGACAGTTCAGATCACATATCAAGATGTCATCACCATTACCAGTGTCATTAAGATCACACATCACCATATCATCATCATCATCATCATCATCATCAATGATGATCATAATTACCATCACCATCATTACTGTAATCATTATTACCACTGTCGTCATCACACCGACATCATTATCACCACCAGCCCTGCCATCATCATAGTATCATCTCACCACTAGTACTTTCAAATTGATCCTCCTTCCATCTCAATGATGTCATATTCACCTCATCATATCATTACCCTCCTCATTACCACCACCATTACTGCCAGCACCATCTTCATCGTACCAACCTTTCTATCATCAAAACCCTCTCCTCATTATCATCTTCACTGTAATTACCAAGACTTCACCAAAAACAATCACCAACACCACCAGCACCACCACACCATCATCATCATCATCATGATCACGATCACCAGTGTAATTTCCTTATCATCAGTATTAATGGTCAGTCTCTGCCCACAGATCTTGGTCAGAAGTCTCCTCCTCCTCCCACTGAAATTGATTTATTGCTCAACAATGCCAGAACAAGGCAAAAGAATTTCAATTTGCTGAGTAAAATGGTGCAAAGAGCGCGTGTGGGGTCGACCTCTCCAAGCTATTTCATGTTAATGGAAAGTGAATCGGAGTGAATGAACTGGACTGAATTATAAGTCCTAATTGCTGCACTTCATATCCTACTTTAACTTCCACAGTTACTCTGACAGTTAGGCTCCAGAGGCCATTTCTGAATCAGAGCATGTGGAGGAGGTTTGATGAACTTTTTCCGAACTGGTTTTTGTTCAGATGCTCCAAACAGACACAATGGTGGCACTGGGGCCAGCGATCGGCAATGTCAACTGCATTAGGGATTGAATTAAATCAAATGCATGGGTTTAATTAAAGCTTACAATCACAATCAATGACACAAATCAAAGTCCTCAGATGTGCTTGCCAAACCACAGCTTAGCTAAGTCTATAGTTCAATCGCCCTTGCTCACTCACTTAGCTCTCTGCTCGAGTCACCTTCCTGTACTTCAGCTTCTCTTGACTCTTTTTCTTCTTCATTTCGTTCTTGTTTCCCTCATGCTCGTTTATTTATACTTTTCTAAGAATAGAAAAGCTCCCTCTTTTCACATTATATACTTGAATTGATAAATCCCTTTATTCATGTGGTGTCTTTCCACTGATGTCTTTAGTTTCTGCTTTTGTTCAGTCCTGTGATAAACTTACTATTATATGTATATATATTTTATATATATAAATTAATTATAATTTAATTATTATAATTATGAATTATATTTTTACTGCCATAAAAAAGCCCAAACTTTTACTTCTTAAATAGCAAATCCTTTTTGACTTTCAATGGAAGTCAGTATAAAATCATTGAATTCATACTGCAGCATTTCCTGTTGTGTCCAAATGAGGACACGGTGACGAGAACAGGTTCATATTATGTCAAAAATAAGAAACAACAAACATTTTGATTTTGAAGGTTTTTGCATGACAGTGACAATACCTTTTAATATACACTGTATATCCCCTGAGAAGCCAAAAGTGATGGGACAGGAACTGCTTATAATGTCCCATGACTTTTTCATGTCCAATGAAAGTGTATGAATGCTGCACTGACCTGGGGATTTGCATGTGAGCATTCCTACATGAACGTGACATCTGGCTCCACAGACTCTCTAAACTAAACTACACTTCACAGAATGATCTAACATCCTCAACACATCCTGGTATATACTGTAAATATAGGCTCTTCTCTCTGCTTACATCACTTACCATGTGTGTCTTACTGCTGACCTACTCTTCACTCATAACTACAATTAGCTATAATATACGAGCTATAACTCCAATCCTCCTTCTATAACTGTAAGCATCTGGTTGATGTCCTGAAGGTTGCACACCCACTGCACTGTCCACTGTGGGTGGTGATGCCTTCTATAACACTTACAGTACACATGACATTGTGGATCGGTGACTGTTAAATGCTTAACAGAGTGTCTCATGCATCTGGCACCCACTGCCATTCCTCACTAGAACTCACACCATGAGCACACTGACCAGTGGTCGGCCTCACGCACAAGACAATACCTTATACTGTTTACACAGTTTATTCCATCATTCAGACTTCTCTTCTCTTTTGTTTCTCTCACATACTCTTTCTTGGGTATTCTTCGTTCTCCCCAGACCCTCCTCCTTTTCTTCGTACATTACCTTACTTCCTCCTAATGCAGCCCAGACAGTGGCTTCCATGAGCAACAGACAATGAAGCTAGAAACCTTGAGATTTAAACGCATCCGTCAAATGCGAATGTGTCTCTGAGGGGAAGGGCAGAGACGGCAAGAGCAGATAGCCCGCAGTGTGGGACCTCTCCAAACAGCGGCACGAATAAGGTCTTTCATTAAAACAGCAGGCACAGATAGGAGAAGAGCACACACTCCAGCGATTATGTAAATTCCTCATTTATATTCTAGCCAGGTTAATAGCAAGTGCTTGTGCTTCAGCCCAGACCCACAATAAGCACTGATTGCACTTGACTGAATCTCCACTAACGAGGACAACCTCAGACCCCCAGTGAGTGGAGAAAGTTTGAGGCATTCAAGTTTACGGTCATGACAATGGAAACATACAGACGACAACTTCAGAATATGAAATACACATATCATATACACACGAAAAACAATACACTGATGTACACAGAAATAAAAAGACTAAAATGTACACATACTGAGACAGTTATTAATAGAGAGGCAGAAAAAAAAGAGTGAAAAAATGACAGGCAGACAGACAGATTGAGAGAAAGTTTGAGAACCTTTTAGAATCTGACATATTTCTGCATGAATTTGACCCAAAACTCCATCAGTCCTAAAAATGGACAATAACCCAATCAATTTATTAAACTTGCTCATGCTTTTATTTTGGAACACGATCCAACATATTTGTAAGAGGACAAAAAAAATGTGAACCCTTGCTTGCAATACCTGGTGTGACCCGTTATCGGATAATGATCATTTCTGGTAACTTGATTATTCCTGGACACTGGCTTGAAAGACTTTCAGTCCCCTCCCCTGTACAAAACACTTTCAGCTCTGTTACGTTGGTGGTTTTCTTTCATGACTACTCAAACATTATTCTTACTTACCATTCTTCGGTAGAATGACTTTGTCTTTCTGCATGACCCACATTCTCTCGAGAATCAGCTCAGAGACAGATGTCCTGACATCATCCTTTAGAACATGCTGGTATATTTCAGAATTCATTTTTTCCATCAATGATGGCAAGACCCATCCAGATGCAGATGCAGCAAAAAAGGTCCAAACTATGATACAATTGCAACCATGTTTAAGGGATGGGGTAAGGTTTGTATTCTGGAATGCAGTATTTTCCTTGCAATGTTCTTTTTGCGGAAATATAGAAAGTCCTAAAGGGTTTGAAGCAACACTAGATAGATAGATAGATTGATAGATTGATAGATTGATAGACAGACAGACAGACAGACAGACAGACAGACAGACAGACAGACAGAGATTCATGGTGTGTAGCTGTGAACTATGACCTCCGTCACTAAGAGAAATTAGCTGGTGTGGAGTGTGGGGTTGAGTGTAGTGTGTGTATGTGTATGTGTGTGTGTGTGTGTGCGTGCGTGTGTGCGTGCGCGTGTGCGTTTTCTCAAGGCTGGGATTACGATCTGTCTGCAGTGTGGAACTCTCACATATCTTCTGACTACTAAGCTGCCCCGAGCTCGCCCGTCTTATCGCCTGCATGACAGATTATCCAATCAAATGCCCGACTATTAGTGGGTGGAGGAGATTAGCTCTGAGCTGCATTTTCATGCATCTGAAAGAACGAAGAGTTAACGCTCAGCTAATCTCCCAATCTCAACTGACGGCCATATCTCCTCATCAGCGCTACTGAGAAACAAGAAGGCAGCAGCATTATCCAGCCTCTTTATGTCTGGAACTGGACTTACACACAAAGCATTCGTGGTGGACCTTGGGGCATCATGAATTCCTTAACACTCTCTGTGTGTGTGTGTGTGTCTGTGTGTGTGTGTGTGTGTTTCATTAACAATGGATGAGTGTCTTTTAAACCTATTTGTAAAGTGACAGAAATACATATGGGGTAACATTTACTTTTTCCACTGTTTATAAGCCCTCGTCAGTATTTATGAGTACCACGGGAAATCTGTGCTATAATATAATTATTACCAAATAATGACTCATTTATATTCAGATATATGCCACTTTGGTGGTCCCCCGTGGCAAATATACTTTAACATGCCTTAACCAGTTGTAAGTAGCATTTTGAGATATGTCAGAGTTACTGCGCTGTTAAAAATCCAATACTTCCAGTTGATGCTACATTTGTGTTTGAACAGAAGGGGGTATGTACTTTAGGAACAACAGACCCCCGCTCACTCATTCTTTCTTCTAAAATCAACAGCACGTTTATCTGCTCCAGAGAGTCCTATCTATTGGCACTACTTCTCTGGAGGGACTAAATGAGATCTGTGTGCACTTGCATATCTATGTCAGCAATGGGTGCAACTTAAAGCAGCTATATGCATTCATTATAAGGGGAGTTCACAAACATTTGGACATACAATAATCGTATTATGGTTTTAATTTGATGGAACATTAAGCTGCTTTACATAAAGCCTCATAAACATTTATGCTTAATCAGTAAAAGGCAGTCTGTATTCTAGAACACCAACAGGGACCCGTTATTATCTGTAAACCTCTGATATTGTCATGTTTCAATCAATAACATTACATCGTTATTCAGTTACTAAACTACCTGATGACAACTAGTGTGACATGCATGTGATTAAGTTACAGGAGTGAAGACTGGAGCTGCTAAAGTATGTGTGAATCTTAAGCAGTACAGGAGTCTCTGCTGTTAAGCTTCTGAAGTGCAGCAGTTCTGAATAGATACAGATGAAGCTGTCTCTCCATAAAGTGAGCAGTAAACTGGACTGTGTTACCCCACGGAGCATGGAGACTCAATAGAGAGAGAAAAGCGCGTCCCAAAGTGATCAGAACAGAACTGCCACCAGCATTTGTTCTCCCTGAGTGGACAGAACAACCTCAGACTAAGAAAACTAGCAATGTGTGTAACAGTAGTGGTATAAAATGCAAGAGTGGGTGTGATTTGGGGGGGAGAGAGAGAGAGAGAGAGAGAGAGAGAGAGAGAGAGAGAGAGAGAGACAGAGAGAGAGAGAGAGAGAGAGAGAGAGAGAGAGAAAGAGAGCAGGATAGAGAAAGAGAGAGAGAGAGAGGATGAGGATAGAGGATAGAGAAGTAGATGGAGACACACAGAGAGAAAGAAAGACAAGTTGAGAGATTGAGTAAGAAAGAAAGAGAAATAGATACAAGTAGTGTGAGAAATAGAGAGCAACAGAATGAAAAAGAAAGAGAAATACATAGAGAAACAGTGAAAAATAGAGTGAGAAAGAAAGAGAAATGGAGATACAACATGAAAAATAGAGGAACAGAGGGAGAAAGAGAGAAATAGAGAGAAATAAAGACTGAGAAACAGAGATACAGAGGGATCTATTGGTGATCTAAGGGGGTGAAAAATGAATAAACAGAGAGTATGGAAAGGAAAAAGGAGGGGTTGGAGGAGAGAAATCTGAATGTGACGCAGCAATAACAGTGTTTCATTAGAACAACCGGCAGCGAAGGGCCAAACAATCTGCAATAAAAGTGTGTGTGAACGTGGATGTCTCCACTGGGTGTGCTAACACTGCCTTCCTCTGCAGTGCAAAATCTCTCTCTCTCACTCTCTGTCTCTATCTCTCTCTCTCTCTTACACACACACACACACACACACACACACACACACACACACACACACACACACACACACACACACACACACACACACACACACACACAGCAGCACGCCACAGGAGGTCAAAACCCAGCGGGTTCGCACACAGCCTGCGTCTTCAATCACCCCTGAACCATTAACAACCCTGCGGCATATAACAACTCCAAACGATCGTTGGGCTTTTACAACAGCAAACAGATGAAATCATTTTTGTGCAGCTGCTGCAGACCGCCGTCATGTGACTGCACCATCCTGAGCCGTTGAACCCGCACAACAGAAGCTCCACCACCCAAACACAAACAAACGCTCCATCAGCAGCAACACAATCTGCAACACGACTGTTTCTGATGAGTGACGTTTTACAGACACTCATGTCTGGAACTAGGAGTGTAAACGTGCATCAGTGCAATGTGACGAATAACTTGCACAGATTCTTGGTTTTAATCTATTATAATGAGCTACAATTAAATATGCATCCATTCTTTGTGCAAATGAAACAGTTCAGATTGTTTTCAGTTATAAAAATCCAAGGAAAAGTCTGACATATTCACCGTCTGTTCTCTGCGGTTATGTAAGTAGTCGTGTAAGATCCTAAACACGGTACATTCAGTCTATTACTGCTTATTATCGTTCTTTTTAACAAGATGCACCTTTACTCAGAGGACTCACAGTTGCAGCATCATTAGCAATATATGAAGTCCATGTCCCCCCATGTCCATGTCCCCATGTAACGTCAATAAGATATGCTGAGCAACCATAACATCACGTCAACCTGTTTGTTTCTACATCCACTGACCATTTGTTTCAGCCCCTCTTACCAAACAGGAGCACTTCATAGTTCTATAATTACAGACACAATTCCACCTGTTTCCCTTTATTATCCTCCTTTCACCCTGATCTTCAGTGGTCATCACCCCACAGGACCATCCCAGTCATTCTCAGCACTGCAGTGACACTGACACGGTGGTGGTGGGCTGTGGTAGTGTGTGTTGCGCTGGTGTAAGTGGATCAGACACAGATGCAGAAGTGCGGCTTGTGTGTCCACTCACTGTCCACACTATGAGACACTTCTACCTAGTTGCTCCACCTTGTAGATGCAAAGTCAGAGACAGGAGCGCATCTGTTCCAACAGTTTGTGTTGGTCATCCTCCAACAGGACGCTTTTGGCTGGATATTTGTGGTTGGTGGACATCTCTTAGTTTAGCAGTGACCGTGTGGGGTTTAAACACTCCAGGTATTTACACAGTTATGCTGTGTCTTTTCCACTTGTTCCAGGACGATAACATAATACCACAGAGGCGGTCCTGAAGGGTCCTGACCACTGAAGAACAGGATGAAAGGAGTATAACAAAGTATGCAGAGATACAGATGGACTACGGCCATCATAAAACTACAAAGTGCTAATGAATGGTCAGAAGAGCTGGTAAAATGGACAGTGAATGCAGAAACAGAGAGACATCACGGTGTATCATGCCGAAAAACTGCTGGTGTATTTTGCCATGTTTATGTCTCAGACAAGGCAGCGTGGTGGCTTTGGACTGGAGGTTCAATGCCCACTCTGGTCACTCTCTGTGAGGAGTGAAGAGTGCTCTTCCAAAACACACAACACTGATCTGTTACAATGTACCCAACTTACGAGGTTAATTATAACATCTGAACTCAACTCAACTCCTGTCCGGTTTTAAAAAATAAAAACACACATTACTTACTTTCAGAGTAAAAAAAAAAAAAAGAAGATTTTATTCCAAGACATGTTGCAGCATTTCTGTTCATGAGGCCTCTAAGGTGACATCACATATACTTAAAAAATAAGTGTCCATGACTCACTAAAGCATGGGATCGACCTTGTTCCTGTAGGGTTCCCACCTGTTTTTCAGAACATGCATTGTCCTCATGATGTCCCGGCTTTTTATCATAATTTGTCCTCCATTTTTGGTGAAGGAAAACTGTGGGCTGATTTCCCTCCCTCCCTTCCCGGGGAACAACAAAGCAGCATCCGGGTTTGAATGTAATTTGTCCCTTTGTTTTATAATGAAAAGGCCATTCGGGACTCCCTCAACCCCAACCCCCTCTCCAGCTGAAGGATAAAGCCGCCTCCAGTATTAAATATAATTTGTCCATGTTTGTACATATAATGAAAAGACTGCTGGGTATTTTCTGAAAGTTATTTTTATGACTTTCTCATGTGAGATGTCACTTTAGGGACACTGTACTATTCATATTTCACTCATTATGTAAGTTTAAAACAATGCAAAGGGTAACACGCAGAGTCCACATGTTTTTATTGGCTCATTTTTTAAATGGCTCTTTTTTATTGGCTCATTTTTGAAAAGGTCTTTGGTTATGCCCCACTCATCCCTTCAATAAACGATTCTACCTTTTTTTCCATAATCAATGACTAATTGACTTTTTCGACTGAACACTGGAGCCCTGTGTCAAATAATGCATTCATATTCAATTAAAGATCTACAGCCTCTGAGACTCCCTTCCTGCTCTCTCTGGAACACAGCAGGGCTCATCCTCCTCCACTTTTCACTCCCTTATAAGACACCAATTTGCACACACACACACACACACACACACTGCTGCACACATGCATAACATACACACATATAGACCTCCAGGGACCCTGACAGCCCTCTAGCCTGTTTGCGAATGTGCCCAGCCCCTCTGCCTTTCATCAGTTTGCTCCCATCAGGTGTCATTACACACAATGGCTCATCCTGCTCTGATCACGGCAGCGCTCTAACAGAGTCGACACACCGTCAGCGAGAGCAGATAGGAAAGCTGCGGCGGGAAGAAGATGCAGAGAAGGAGTGGGGAAATGAAACGACAAATGCTCAACAAAACCTTTTAGGCAAAATTTGACTTTTTCTGCACAGCTCTGGATGAGCGGTTTGTGCGCAGTGTGGAAGAGTGTGGAAGAGTGCGTCAGTGTAAGTCTGAAGTGTGAGAATGTGTAGCTGGAGAAATCTAAAATCTGTTGAGAACCTTTGAAGGTGAAAAAAAAACCATCTACAGACGATTGCCTGCCTGCATACCTACCTGAACAATTAGACCAACAACCATCTCTGATGCTCATCATGATGATGATGGTTATGTGAAAAAGACAACTCACAAGCAATGGTCCTGAGTCTACCTGTAAGGCGCACACACACACACACACACACACACACACACACACACACACACACACACACACACACACACACACACACACACACACACTCAGGGGCAATGAAAGCCTCCCCTTTCAAAAGCATAAGATGAAAGCCAAACTGATTTTTTGTTCACCCACTGCTCTCTGCTGAATAAGGGCAGAAGAAAAGAGAATAGCAAGGGGATGAGGGAAGTGAGCGAAGGAGCACAAAGAGGAGGACAGGAGTGCTTACACACTGAATACAGCTGCTCTCCCGAAGAAATCTTAACATGGGAAAAAAATGAACATAGAAAAAATAAGGGAGCATTTCTATTGATCAGGTCCTTATTGGATGTTCACCCAGTATAAAAGACCACGGTTTCAGGGGGCTCGATAAATGTTTATGTCTTAATTTTGCTCTTCAGTCTGTACTAGGTCATGCATTTCATATTTGTTTGGTAATTCTGTAATTAATTCATTATTTTCCCTCATTTAATTATGGCCAATTCTCATCCACCAGCAAGGTCTCCCCATCACCCAACCTCACCAGTAATTCCTGCCTCCCAGCAAAGTCTCCCCATCAAACAGCACCAGTAATTTCCGCTTAGCAGCAACGTCTGCCCATCAAACAACCCCCCCAGTAATTTACATTAATGCATGGCATTAACATATGTCTGCTTTCTGGTGTTTCACTCCAGGTTGTAGTTAATTACATCAGATGATTAATCCCATGTAATTCAGTCAAATCCATTATAAACTACATTGAAATACTGCCTCTGGTTAAACTAATCCAGATACAGAAGTGCTTGATTCACCCACTTCAACTCAGGACGGGCTTGTTCATAAGCTGATGGGCTGAACTAAACGTACTGAGAGCAGGGTTCAGGGGCTACTCTAGGATTGGGAATCACTTCACTGGGATTTTGTTTCAGTGGCTAAAGCTTTTCTTTTATAGTGGTTCGTCTTCTTTATTCTCTCGCTATCTTTCAATTTGTCCAGCCTAGTGGTCATCTTAAAAAAGACTGGAGACTTAATGAAATGTCTGTGATATGCTTTGGTCAAAATACCACAAAGATCAAAAACCACACTGCCCTTTTCACCCTGTCTAATAAGCTCTGCACGGTATCGTCAGTCTGTCAACACGGTCGGTAGTGCCAACACACACACACACACACACACACACACACACACACACACATATATATATAGGCGTACAGGTTCAGTATGGCATCCTGCAGCACATTTGCCCACATATGTTGAAGCTAGACCTGTAGATAATGTAGAAGTGTAAATACTCAAACCTGATTATCATTAGAACCCAAACAGAACCTCATAGTTAGATTCACTGCTAAAGATCGTGTTTTTCCAATGTGTAGAATGTGTTCTCTCATTCACGACATCAATGTGAAATCATCTTTGAAGGAATAAATGGAAGAAGACCTGCATTAGTCCAACCTGCCCACCCTCCACTTCTCTCTCCTTTGCTCTTTTATGACACACTTTGTTCCATTTTAATTTGGGCAGCCTGAATTCCAGCCACAGCTAAAGAGCTCCACACTGCCGTCCAGATCTGAGGCAAAGACACAGTTCTCTGAAATGATAAAAACGCATTTAATTCAAACCTTTTTCACTCCCACACAACTTCAGTTACAAATGTGGACTTGAAAAAATGATTAAAAGTGCTTCAAACAATCTCCCGATGCATTTTAGGGTGAGTTTTATCAAAGGAAGTGACCTTGACTGACACACTCACTGACAAAAGCTCTCAATGAAACTTTCTTTTCTATAACAGCTCATCAACTGTGCCTTTTTAATTCAGTTAGGATTTATAAAGTACACAGATTCTGCACTTGATAAATATTTACTTACAAAAATGAAGCAGTTTTATTATTATTATTATTATTATTATTATTATTATTATTATTATTATTATTATTATTATTATTATTATATTACTCTGAATACCCTTCATCACCAAATATAAAAGTCACTTTACTGTTTATTAAAATGGCTTAAAGCAGAAACACGTTACAGTTTGAATATTTCCATCTTTTCATTAAACAAGTTATAAATATTGGGCTTTAGTGCAAGATTGCTTCAGTAAATCATTTAACAGACCAGTTTGCTCTCTTTTCATATAGTGGAGAAAGTCCTCAGAAATATAGTGGTGTCACGTCTGTCATGTGTCTTCGAGTGGAGTAAAAGTAAAAGTGCAGTAAATTACTAAAAAGTACTAAAGTACTGAGACTACCATGAATATTCATTTTGTCCAAGGATTTTGGCACCACCTTTCACAGAGCTCACTTCAACATTCGCGTGTTTATAAGAACGATACAGCCTTTACATCTTATCGGGGTTTTGTCACTGCTTGAAACGGAAGCAAATTGACAGTCAGTCACTCAAATCAATAACCCATCAAACATGCAAGTATAAGTCATGAGAGCAAACTTGAGCAAACTTGATTTGTTGATGGATAGATAAACCAAACGGATAACAAATAACTAAAGAATATCCAGGTTTGGCAAACCATCCATCACACAGAACATCTGCAACAGCTTCAGCACAGAAAAACTGGTACTGCTGACCTAAAAATCAACACAAAGCATTAAAGTGCTGAAAGCATGGAGTACATTAACATTTTATGGGTTGAGGCCCTTACAAAGCACCCAAGAATAAAGGACAGCAACAGACAAATGCCAAAGTTCAGTATTATGGACAAAATCAATCCTGAATCTTTAATTAGGGTGACTGCAGGTACGACTGCCGGGTCATGCTGCTTGCCATCGGCAGCCAAAGTCTGAGAGAGCATACATTGGTGATGGTCTCTCATGGTGCTCTCTAGCCACGTAACGCCCAGTACCCTGGCCCTTCCCTAGTATGATCTGTCGTTGCTCTGTTGCATACATAAGTCAAAGCCAATGACGCACTCTGTCTGCACAAAAAAAAATGATGCTTTGAACTTGCTTGAATGAAATTTGTACAACATTTCTACATGAATAAAATACATGAACACAATTTTGTCTGTTTACTATCTTTCCACAGTAATTATGTTAATGTAGTATATTTTATTTATATAAAAAAACATGTTTGCATGTAAGTCCATATTTATGTATGCCCTATAAATATGCAGTCTGAGTGTACAAATCTCTTTAATGCATAATTAAAATGAAGTGCTAGGGGATGCCCCCCCCCCACCCTTCACACAGCTGAAAGAAGGAATAAAGGCATGTCAGGAAGATTCTGAGAACACTCCAATTGAAAGCCTGTAATCCCTGTCACGGACTCAGTGAAGCGGTAGGACCATTTGGCCTAAACACCGTTCTCCATTCTTCCACTTTAACCAAGCCAACGTGCCATTCACTCACTCATTAAAAATTCAAATAAGTACAAAGGACCGAAGAGATTTCATCACGCATTACAGGCCTTGACTGTGCTACCCCAGTGAGGAGTGGCCCGTCACGTCTCCACAGCTCAAATGCAAACCAGTAAGCAAATAGTAAGTAGAGGAAAGTCTCAATGAGCAAGAACATCTCATATGTATTTAGTACATGTTAAACTTTAGTGGGAAATTCATCTCAGGAGCAATGAGATGTCTATGAATCTGCATGCATTTAGGTAATAATTCAAGAAAATATGGAAAGTTGGCCTAAATTCTTTGACTTTCTCGTCCATTTACTCCCCAGTTTTCAAGACAGATGTTCCAGATTATTTATTCTCTCCCTGAAGGGCCATGTTCTGTTCAATGTAAGGAAAAATTCATGTCACACTTCCAGTCTTGCTGAACCGTGCTCAGACCCAATGGACTGACACTGGCATGTGTTACTACACCACTGTTTATAGGAGAGAGACAAAGACAGAGGACACAGAGACCTATTTTGAGAGATTGTAAGTGTTCTGTTCAGATAATGATAAGCTATTATGTTTGATTTATGCACCAAGCAAAGAAAAAGAAGAGCAATAACCAAGCAAGACAGGTTGAGGAGAGAGAGAGAGAGAGAGAGAGAGAGAGAGAGAGAGAGTAGTAATATGACAGTATTTTGGATTGGATTCTGATTGCATGGCTGCAAGACACATACAGAGTCTATGATGGCTACAAAATGCTGATCTAGAACCAATATCCAAAAACAATACCATCTTATGAAAGTGCAGGAAACATAGGGTTTCTTAACATATTGATATTTTCAACAGTTTATTAAAAACATTCACATTAATACTCTTTATTTACAGTCCACACCCTTATTCAGCACCACAAGTAGAGGACAGCAACAGGCAGTTAAGGCTAAAAATCAGCACCACGGACAGCAGATTCTTGTGCTCAGCACCATGGCCAGCTCCACCCATGCTCTGCTCATTGCTGTATCCTGATTTAACATACAATTTGTCCTCTGCATCTAACCCATCCTCGCATTGAATTCACACACAAGGAGGTAGTGAGCACAAGTGCCCCGAGCAGTGGGCAGGCAGTTTTAGTGTTTGCCACTCACAGCTCATTAGAACAAGCGGAGAAACCCTGTCACGCATCAAAGTGGAGAAATGTTAATTATGTTTGAACAGAAAAAGCAAACTTTTCAAACTTCCGAAGTCTGATAAAAAAGATCAAAGTCTAAATCAAAGATTTGTGGTAATTATGTAGCACTGGCACATGATAAACATAAGAGCAGAATGACAGATCTATACTTCTCTGTGTCAGTATCAAGCAACAATGTGTAGTCAGCAAAACACAAGAGCAGAGGTCACCCTCTGATCAGACTGTTGCTGGTTCTATGGGAATAGGGTTTAATGTGATCTCAGAACTATCTCCAGCATTGAGCTGCTTTTCAGATGTAGCCATAAGCCTTCCATCCTGCTATACGGTCCTTCACAAAGCACCTGTTCAAGCACACCCCATCGACCAACCATGGGGCAGCAAGTCAATACAGATCTGGCAGAAGCCTCCACGTCCCTCTTTTCTCTCAGTCAGTTTTTTTCACTCTGTCTGTATTTCTTCTCACTTCTGTACATCTACTTTTCTCCCTTTTCCCAGCTCTTTCGGCCTGTCATTCTTTTATTCTTGTCCCTTTTTTATCCAATTGTCATATCCATGATCACTGAAAGGCAATCTAGTAAGAAACTATAGAGCATAAAATACTGGAAATCCAGGACTTTTTGTTTAACGCTAATAAAATGCGACCCCACTGAGCTGGACCTGGATACAAACATAATGAAGACTAGTTCCATCCATCCATCCATCCATCCATCCATCCATCCATCCATCCATCCATCCATCCATCCATCCATCCATCCATCCATCCATCCATCCATCCATCCTCCTCCGCTTATCCGGGGCCGGGTCGCAGATGAAGACTAGGTTAAAAATTAAATGACAACAGCAAAACCCACCCAATTTATCTTAATCCTATGAAAAACACATGCTTTCCTTGCCAATTTCTACCCAATACAGAGGTCGACCTCTAGCACTTGGTGGCACCAGTGCTGGGAAGTCAAAGGCTAGAACATCAATCCTCAGAGATGTGAAGTCAGTGAAGCTAACACAAATGTTACCGGACAGCTCAACATGCTTGAAGAACCCTTGCTGCCAATAACTGTTATGTGAGCTAACAGATTCCCACATCGACTAACATGGTGCTGAATGTGCTGTGTACCCACAAAGAGCTCTCCTGGACCCCTGATCATGCGTGGCTATAACATCACAAAGAATTTAATTGGTGCTCTTCCAGTCAGAGAGATAATGCTTTGTCCATACACATGAGCTTAATGGACCAAAAATGTTGGTGACACAGTGGTGGGGAGGTAGTGTGTGTTGCACTGGTGTAAGTGAGGCAGACACAGCAGTGCTCGTGTGTTTAAACCCATCTGTGAGGATGATGCACTGATGAAGGACTAGAGAAAGACCAACACAAACTGTGCAGAAACGGATGAGCTTCTGTCTCTGACTTTACAACTGCAAGGTGGAGCAACTAGATAGGAGTGTCTAATAGAGTGGACAGAGAGAGGACACGACGTTTAAAAACTCCAACAGCACTGCTGTGTCTGATCCACTCATACCAGTGCAACACACATTAACACAATGCCACTGTGTCATGTCACCAATGTGAGGTCCTGAATATTGAAGAACAGTGTGAAAGGAGGCTAAGAAAGTACCGTAATTTCTGGACTATAAGCCGCACCGGAATATAAGCCGCACCCTGGAAAATAATATATATATATATTATATATATATATATATATATATATATATATATATATATATATATAATATATATATATATATATATATATATATATATAAGAAGAGAAAGCTGCACCTCATTATAAGCCATAAAATAAAAAAATTCCGGCTTATACGGGGATGTAGGGAAACAAATGGAGTCCAGTAAAGTTCTCCTGTATTGTTATAGGTAGTGAGTGTAGAGACAAAGAGGTGGTCATAATATTATGGTTGATCAGTGTTTATCCATGGCTTAGACAGGCGAACCACACACATTTTCTTGAAAGGAACGTTTCATTTAATTGCAGGTTAATTGCATAAGTGACAGTTTCTCATTCATTTAAAAGGGATTTCTGACACCATTCTGTAAAGTTTGTCCAACTTAGCAACAGTTGCTATGAGAGTGCATCTCAGCGTGGATACTTTAATTAGCACTTCCTCTTAGCGCTTGGTCAGTCCGATATCCTCAGTTTATCTCTCTCTCCCTCTGTCTCTATCTCTCTCCTCCTTCATTAGATGAAGGTTCTGCTCAGTGATCTGAATCCATCTGTTTTAGGGCTCGTTAGTGTAATAATGAATCCTGAGGTGAATAAAAGCTCCTCCATTAGGCGTGAGGATGAAAGGACAAATCACCTTTCATTGTAGTGATAGGCCAGATGGAGCCGGTCACTGTGAATAAGCTGGACTAAAGGAAGGTCGGGGCTGTGCTAAAGGATATGTAGGAGATTAGGACCTACCCCAAAGTGAGTGTGTGCGTGCATGTTTGTGTGTGTGTATGTGTGTGCAGAGAGAGCAAATCATGTTGTTTGGGGAGCTTCCTAATTGACCTGCAGTTATACAACCCAATGAATGGGACAGATGGTTGTTGAGCAGAGGCTGGAGTTTGTGTGTGGAGTGTGTGTGTGTGTGTGTGTGTGTGTGTGTGTGTGTGTGTGTACACACCTTCTAATGAACGCTACTTTAAATTGCACCCATTGCTGACACAGATGTACACACAGCTTGTCTAATCCCTGCTGAGAATATTGCCAAAAGAATAGGACTATTTGGAGCAGATAAACATGAACATATTGGCACCAGGTCTAATCTCAGAGGGGGTAGAAGGGCATAAAGCCCCCCAGCAATGAGCTGTGGAGAAGTGGAACTGTGTGTTGAGTGGGGAGTTGGGAATGAGGTGGAGTGGTGATCAAATGTGGAACGGGAACATTCAAACAAAAAGGTTAGCAAGTAAGGAACTGAACCCTTTGAGCTCTAGCTACATAAGCTGTGTGTTTTTGTCGTTGCCCCTTTTTTCTGTAATAACACAGTAATTAGATGAGAAAGTCACCTGGCATATGTTGATATCTTTATGGAAGGCATGTGGCATCTTAAACATGTAATTACTTGATGTATACATACTATCAGAAGTTTAATATCTTGATGAAAGTGATGTTATCAAAAATTGCCAAACAATTTTATTTTTTTTTTTTACTTATTTTTGAATGTGGAGACTTCACATTCAAGATTCAGACTAGATTTCTGAACAAAAAAGTTGCAGATTGGTGTCTATAAGTTGAGAATCAAAACAAACATATGACATTGTATAATATAGCTTATTACTGTGACAAAATGTATTCAAAAATTCAGGTGGTCTTAAATTTTTGCCTCTTGGATCCATGCCAATCTCTAAAACTGCTCGTCATAGCAGCCAAAAAATTTTAATTATTTGTTCAGGGCCAACTTGACCAACATCTCAGGTAATAAAAACTGTTTTATTATATTGGATTTTAATAACAGGAGTTTCTAAAAACAGTTATAATTTTTATAAAAGTAGGAACGAATTACTCTCAGAGTTGTTAGAAAGAGTAGGTTCTGCAGTTTCTAACTGTATGTGATTTGTGCCAGTGTGTCAAGGAATTCCTGACTTACAAAGCTGAGAACACAAGGTGTGATTCTGCCCTCACAGTGAGGGCTGAGGGCTGAATGGGCTACGGAATGACCTTGTCTCTACATTCATTATTGTGTCAGCTCCACCGACCATACAGGGGTACTTTGTTGTTCTATAATGACAGACTGTAGTCCATCTGGAAACAAAAGTGCTGCTGGACTGAGAAAAGTCAACCAACCAAAAATATCCAGCCAACAGCGTCCTGTGGGCAGCATCATGTGAGCAATGATGAGGAGCTAGAGGACAACCAACACAAACTGTGCAGAAACAGATGAGCTTCTGTCTCTGACTTTACATCTACAAGATGCTGCAACTAGGTATGAGTGTCTAGTAGAGTGGACTGCGATTGGACACAGTGTTTAAATACTCCAGCAGCATTGCTGTGTCTGATCCACTAGGAACTGTGCTCTCTGGAGTTATGGTGCTCCATCCAATACGTTTGGGATGAGTTTGGGAGTTGGGGATGAGGTGGAGTGGTGACCACTGAACATTCTGACCCCACTAATGCGTCTGATGCTGAATGTGATGCAAATTCTAGCCTTTTCTGGACAAAAGAAGGATAAAGCCTTTAATGCCCTTGATTTCAGAAGAACCAATGAATGTGCAGCCTAGTCCTTTTATCCATACAGTGCACTGAAGACTACTCAATGCTAATGAGCTGCTCAACGCATTAAACGGATACTACATTCCAAGTGCTGCAAACATCTGTATGTTAAGTTATTGGATGAGCACAGTTGCTGTAACAGCCTGCAAATGAACCCTCTTGGCCCACCCCCTCCAAGAGCACGATCATAAATAATTTACAACAACCAACAAAGAAAAAAAAAAAAAAAAAAAAAAAGAACTGAACAATGTGTGCAATTCATTGATGGGGAAACCTGTCAAATACCCTCGTTACATCCCTTAACACCGCATGGCACACTGTAAAACCTAACTGCACTTCTTAATGAACTATTTGAAGTTAACAGACCTTAAATACCACAGAACATTATGACCACTTAAAATGAAACGAACAAACAAAATGAATACACGAGGTTTACACGTTCTTATTTTGAGTGTGATCAACTTTGTGCCATATTTTTGAGGTATATTCATTTAAATGTGTTAAATTGAATAGAATGAACTGCTTTATGTGGTGACATTTAGGGCGGGCCTCGTGTTTGGGCGGTGCAGTCTTGATGAGTAAAACATTTTTGTTCCAGCAACCATCAGTTTGCATACTGGGTGTGTCTTCCCCTCATCACTCACTACCGCAGTTCAGTTAATTCCCCCCAGATTACCTTGCGCACGTCTACACTTGCTGTATGACTTGCTGGCCCTCAGTGTCGAAGTCGGTAAGAGCAACTTACCACTTTCTCTGCTGATGGTTGTATGTAGGTTTAATGCTACATTGACCACTAATGCAGAGTTGATGCCATCAGCATTTGTGAGGACGGCATCTGGATGATGTTACTTTTATGTCTCTGAAACAATGTGAAATTAAATGAAGTTTGCTGGATTTAGTTACCTACAAACTCCCAGGGGGGAGAGATCATCCACGTTTCCTTCGAGTCATGTGACAATAGCCTACCGCCTCTTTTCGAACTGCTGCCATTTGCATCGTTGCCAGGCAGCCATCGCACTTGGAAGAGAACGCTGGAGCCCCGATTCTGACGCAATGGACAGCAGACGCCTGTGTCGACCAGCAGCGCACTTCTGAGATGTGGGAAGAGCGCCATCTACCCACCCCCCGAGGGAGAGCAATGTTTTTGTAGTCTATCACATATCAAGAAATTAGAAAAGCATTATTAAGAGACACATAAGTTACACATACCATATATTGTTGTTTTGAGGAGCTACTCATATTTCTCTTCATTTGAAATGTAACAATTATGAGAATTTAAATATTTGCTGAAGTTTTCATCAAAAAATGACTTGCACCTACAATTTTTTGTGGATTTTTTGTTTGGACTAAGAAATGTTTAACCTCTCAGAAATCCTGTTTGACATTGATCATCCAGAGAGTTTTGAGTTGAAAATGCAATAATTATGATGAATTATTTGTAATGATTAGATTGACAACAATACTTATAATAATATGTTTTTCAACAATATTTGAAAATATTCACTGACAGTGGAACATATATTGCTCAGAAAAGGTGCTGTTTAATTCTGTGTTTTTAGAGGAGTCTACCACTTCTGCACAGCACTTCACAGTACAAACACAAACACAAGATAATAGTGTGGCAGAGCTCAGTGTGATTTTAATTCTTGGATTCATTGTTTGCCATCACCGCTGTCTCAGGCTGGACAAACATTATGAAGGTAGTTCCGATGACTGGTTGTTTATGCATGGGTGTGAGTGCGTGTGCGTGTGTGTGAGCGCGTGTGTGTGTGGGTATTTGTGTTTGTGTATATATTGTACTCCCCATTGTTATGCAACAAATTCACTCTGCAGTCACAAAGCCATGGTTTAGCAGACCATTTACGAGTGTTTTTAATTCCAAACAAATACAATCCACCACAATTAACTGTGAGAACACTGTCACCGTCTTGGAGCCCAAAATCACCACACAAGCATGCAGCATTTTACACCGCATTACAGTACAAGCGTGAAAATGAAGACACATTTATCTGTTCCACAATGCTCAGCATGTGAGATTTACCATACACTTCAGAAAAATGAATGTGCCTGTGTGTGTGTGTGTGTGTGTGTGTGTGTGTGTGTGTGTGTGTGTGTGTGTGTGTGTGTGTGTGTGTGTGTGTGAAATTCAGTTGGGATTGGAGTAGCAAAAGAAAAACTTGGTATCAATAATTAACTGAGGAACATTTTCTTAATTTCAACTGCACCTCCTCTACACACACTGTACTCCAATGTGTCCCAGACCACATACCACAGAGAGTGTGTGTGTGTGTGGGGGGGGGGGTGCATGTGTGAGTGTGAGAGAGAGAGAGAGAGAGAGAGAGAGAGAGAGAGAGAGACAGAGAGACAGAGACAGAGACAGAGAGAGACAGAGAGAGAGAGAGAGAGAGAGAGAGAGACACAGAGAGAGAGAGAGACAGAGAGAGAGAGAGAGAGAGAGAGACAGAGGCGAGCCAGGCTTTTCAAACTTTTTGAGGAGAACACCAACTGCTTACTCTGTCATAACAGAGACCTTTCTCCTCATTGAATACTGGGTAAACATCACTCTACCCACCCACAGACAGTGGAGACTATTATGCTGTTTG